>JAPVRG010233935.1:0-11123 GCA_029783565.1 Rhagoletis cerasi | reverse complement strand
AAACGAAATTTTTTGTTGACATATTTTCTGATAAATAACAAAACGAAATTTTTTTGTTAAACACATAATGTTAACATTATCGATGTAAAAAACCAAAACGAAATAGTTTTTTCGTTTATTGATAAAATTAACGTTAATAAGCAGCCCTGTTCTGTACACACTACATATTAGCGACTATGTTAAGAGCTCTCACTGCTGATTCGAAATTGTCATTTTCGAAGCTGGCTTTGTGTAGGACGACGGTATCACTTCGTAGCTCTGATCCTGGGGAGGAATAGTCTGTAGCCAAGACGAGGCTACTGTCTTTTTAAATGTAGTGAACGAAAAGGCAGTGAGTCATAAACCGCCACGGTAGCATTAATGGCATCATACATAGCAAGCGCACAATGCTGCTGGTGCACACTTAATGAAAAATTGGTATCGTGGACCCCCGCAGCACTGCGTTTTCCAATTTAAATACAGAAGCACTCACTCTTGTAGATATAACATCATTGGCCTCTTCTTACTGTTCGAAGCGGGAAATTATAAGGTATGTAATATTTTTCGGTAGAAAAGAAATTTGCTATCTTCTCACACAAAATTCTCATATTTTTTGAGAAAATTGTTATGTATATTTCATATATTCAAGTGGTTAGTAATAAAAAAAAGAAAAAATTCGAAAGCATTATTTTAAGCACATCTATAGATCTGTTGAACCAGCGTGCGGTGTAACACGACAAACCTGGTCAGGTTCGATAACAGCAGAACCAACTCTATTCTACAATTGGAATGCTCCCAACTCTGGCGGGAAATAGGCATCATTAAGGGCCACGCTTTCTTTGCCACTGCCTAGGTATGGCTAGACTTAGGGGTAAATGTAGGCACACCCGTACTTTTTATAAGCTCGACAAAAATCTACGAACTACAACGGTTCATTGGCAGTGTTGCCATTTTGGCGATTTTGGGGGCTATATTTATCTCTTTTTTTTTTTAATTACCCCAAAATATTTCTCTTAGTCCCTAGCTCTTTTTGTTGGCCTTTTTAAATTTGAAGCAGCGCTTTTAGGCTCCAAAATCTTAACATAATTTTAAACATTTCACAGTTCCAAGAAAGAATTTTTAATTTATTTATGATTGTGTTGGCATAAAGTTTATGTTGCCATAAACGATAAGGCTGTGCTCGGATTTTCAACTTTTTTTTGGGACAGGTTTTGATAGTTGATCTCACTTAATTGACGTCCCACGTTTTGTCAGATTGACCCCAGTTTAGAAGCAACCTACATCATAAATTTTGAAATGGAAACCCGTTTAAATCTTAATTTAGATATAATAAACTATGCAAAAAAACAATTTGCAATACATTTTAATATGTTTTTAATTTTGCTTACTATAAAGATTGGCCTCAAAAGGGTAAGCAAATGCTGCCACGATTTCCCAATAACGAAGGATCTCTTCAATAATTGGATGAGTGTAATAATAATAATGATTCTTCCTCCGAAGAAAAAGAGGAATTATTTATCTTCAATATGTAACTTAGTGATATTTACTACATATATTTATCACCTAAAATGCACAACTATGTTTTTAGGTGTCTCGCATATGTTTTAAGTTTTCATACGAGTTTAAGGAATTCGTAATGTATCTATTTTTGTTATACAGAATGCTTGTTTAGTATGAAAACTGTATGTGCCTATATACCTAAACAAATAAATAATGTTCAATCGATGAATTATAGGACCAGCCTTTTTTTAGCTCTAAAATTGTTTACATCGCCCTTTCTAGCCCTTTTTTCTGGAGATTCTAGCCCAAATGGGTATTTTTTTCTTGCCACACTTTTCATTAGACTAACTAATTGGGTCTATCCCTATAAGGTAATTGGTAATTGATAATGTATATAAATGGTAATATAGGGTAATTACCTATAGGTAATTGGTGGGAGTCAACATTGAGCCAATTAAACGGTAACACAGCGGCCTAAGTGTACCTCCATCCGGCACCTGGAAGAAGACAGCCACCACAACTTAACCCAATCTAAAGCTCCATTCGAGTTGGCGAATAAAAATGTGCTACTTAACCGAAACTTTTTGATGCTTCCCATGCCTTTGCATCAAGGCACATACGTAGGTAATCAAATAGTAGATACATACATAAGCATCTAATTTGCGCACTAAGCCACCACAACTATTATGGTAGATGCTTTTAAGTGCTAATTTTTTTGTGTCAGCCGCAATTTCGGTGCGCTTTTGGAAGCTGTGTGAAGAAAATTTGGTCGTTGCACGTACACTGGCGCTCAAAACTGAGTGAATGATGTTTTTTTTTTTTTAATATTCACTTTTCTTAAGTGCAAATTTTTTTTGGTAATTATTTTTTTTTAAATATTTTTAATGGTGCAACTACAAATATATGTATTAATCAATGATTCAAACTTTCAAACTTTATGCGAAATTTATGAAGATTCAACCAGTTTTTATTAAGAATTCAACTTTTTTAACACATTTTAGAAAATTTATTTTTGAAAATTTGTGTGTACGGAATTTTATAGCCCATGAAATTTTAGTAGTATAACAAAGTGTATATTTTCACTCAGTTTTTATCGCCAGTGTACATTGCCGGGAAATTTCATGAGCCAAACTCTTAATTCTGTTGACATATCCACTTAAGTTTGAGACACCAAGTTCCTTTTTCTTTTTGGAAGCTGATTAACGAGCAGCACCTTGATAGGGGTAGATGCAAGTTTTCTTATTTCAAAGTGTAAATAATTATTTAACTCATCCATCCTCCATTGCGTAGGTGTGTCGATGTTACGTTCTATACGTACATACATACAAACGTACATATTCGTCACACACAATCACACTTTTTTTCATTCCTACGAGTTTTACAAAGTTGTTCAAGCCTTTTCCACATCAAACGCGAAACTTATACAAATTTGTTTTGTCATGTATATGTAAGAGAAATGTAGCACAACGAAAATCGTAATAACTGTTGCAGTGAGGAAATAAGACAATTCTTATGTATAAATAAGCCAAAACTAAATCCCTGGGAGGATGCAATATACATATCTACATATGTTTAAGCGCGTTGTCGGCGCTTTAGCTCTTGAGTTGAGTTGAACTACAGTCGTCCTTTATTTGTCTCGTTGCACTAATTCCTTTCCATTCGAAAGTGAATAAAAACTTTAAATTGGTTTTTTGCGGATTATACGCATACTAAAGTACATATATATACAAACCACACTCGCACAAATCTGCATGTATATGTGCCCCTTTCTATATATATAAATATGTAGTAAATATCTGACTAGAAATTGTATGTACTACAAATTTCATACGCAAGTGAGTGCGATCTGAGATGTGGAATATACACACAAATGTATGTATGTACGTGGGTCTTTGTGCTCTTCCGCCTGCTACCTTTTCGTTTCCTTTATAACGGTTTTCGCATTATCAGGTCTTATTTTCCTTAGGCTATTGTAATATATATATATTGTACCGGGAATGTCGTATTTGTCAGTTTCTGTGTGTTCGCAGAATAAAAGTAGATTTATGCCAATAAGAAATAATTTCCAGTATCTTTGTATGTACATATGTGTGCTTGTTTGTATGTGGTTGACAGGAAGCATATCGTTGCAGGCGGTAAAATTGTTTGACTGTTTGTGGTTTTCTGTTTCGCATGGCTTAAAGCGAGCTAGTGATATTGGTTGAAGTTTTGCAACCTTTTGTAATGTTGAGTTGGATTTTTTAAAGTTTAATTTCATATTTATGTATGTATTTACATAGACTGTGCTCATCGTTATTTAATAAATTGAATTATGGAGAAGAATGTATGTAAGTATATACATTAGAGTGGTTCAAAAAAATTTTTTTTTTAAATTCATAAACGCTACTTCAAATTATTGTTAGTTGTGATAAAAGAAGAGAAACGTATTTTTTATTGTGAAAAAAAAAAGTTTTTTAGAGGTCGCGCTGGTCGGTTTTTTATAAAAACGCTGATGTTCTCAATTTTTTTATTTTCGTGACAAGTTAAAATGCAGCTAAAAATGTGGTTTTTACATGTAATTACTTTGGTATTATTGGTGAACTTTCCCTTAATTACATGCCTGTTTTGGACAGTTAGAATGGGCCTAGTGCCCGAAAATATGCTTTCAAAAAGAGATTACTAAAATTAAAACGTTGATACTGAACGATTTACGCATTGTTATGGGTTGGAACTCGTTACCGGGGGGTTTCTGGGGCTCCTAATTACAATCTGAAGTCAGTTTTTCAAAATTCAAAATTGCGAATGCAAAATGGCGACCAGTTTTTAAAAAAATTACTGGATTGGTTCGAAACTCGGCATTTGGGAGTTTTTGGGGTCGCTGATTACGAATCTGAAAACAATCTAAGAAATTTTTTTTTCCAAAACAAAAAAATACGGGTCTCTTTTTTTATCCCAAATAACAATATTTTTAGGTAGCGTTTGTGAATTTCCAAAAAGAGTGTTTTTTGAACAACTCTAATATACATACATATGTACGTAAAGTACTCTTTAGTTGAAAATTTAAAAAAAAATATTAAAGTTTTACATAAAAGACGCGGAATATATTAAGCAAATATGTATTTTTAACCGACTTCAAAAAAAGGAGGAGGTTATCTAATCGTCAGAATATTTTTTTTTATGTATGTTACCTCAAGGGTGGTCCCATACTAATAATGGTTCAGCCCCGATCATTTGATCATCAAGAAGTTAACGGTTCTCCTAAATTTTTATATTAGAACTGAGGTCGGTTCAATTTTTTACTTATAAATTACTTGTTAATAATAATATGAGGTGTTCACTACAACCTAAGATTTACAGTACCCTCTGCTCTTCACCTAGGGCACCTAAAAAGTTTAAAAGAGCTTTAGAAGGTAGGGAATGAATGTGCGGGTACAGTTGCCACAGTAGGCCTGGACTCCTCTCGAATCTCCTGGAAATAGCATCGCATTCGGTGTTTCTTTGCTTGAGTCACAGAATCGGTAGAGATCGTTTAACCAATTACCTCCTTTATGGAAGTGGCACAGTGTTCTGTAGGAATGCCTTTGACGGTTCTTAGAAGTTACGAATCTCCTCTAAACTATATCCCTCAAGTAAACGTTTTGTCCGGCGTTGTTCTGCTGAGCGCCGTCAGTCTCAATTCCGCTCTCTCCGTCTCTCACAATTCCTCTTTCATTTTGATGCTCTCTTTTTTGATCGTATTTGAGCCTATTGCCAGGTACTGCGAAAGATGAAAGAGCCTTGAGTGCCGCCTGGCTGTCACTGAGGAAGTCAATTCTCTCATTGTGATAGTCCTAGTGCTCAGGTTTATCTCCGCAGACTGACATATGGCTCAAACTTATGCTAGAAATATACTTCTTTGGCTTCCCATGGCACCTATGCTCTCGGGAGTTTTCGAGCTGTCTTTGTGTAAGTGGTCTAGATCCTAAACGATTTCCACGGCAATGGTTCTCTATACACAATTAACTTTTTTAAACAAGATGTGCTTATTACGAGTAACCGTATCTAATAATACCTTTTTCTACGAAAGTCCCACTCATCCATCCTGTAGTCGCCATGGCGTATGAGTGATCTGTGTGACATAAATTCAATATGGCGTGTGGTAACCGGATATGTCAAATATTTCAAATACAAATATTTAAAATACTAATACAAAACACAAAGTACGTATTTCTATTTTGTATTTAAATACTTTTTTACAAGCGTATTTTGTATTTGTACTTTAAATATCTTTTTAAGCAGTATTTGTATTTTACATTTTAAAATTTTTGTTAACCGACTTCAAAAAAGTAAGGTGTTGGGAGTACAGTTTTTTAATATTGCTTTTTGCACACCATCCACAAATTGGCAGAGCATAATCAACATTTTTTAAAGTGTTTACGTGAATTAGAAATTTTTTATATGCCAAGAATTTAGAAATATTCAGCCTGGCAGCTAGGTTATTCCTTAATTCTATACAATTTTCTTTAAAATTCAGCTTGTGATTAAAAATGACACTAAGAATTTTTAGAATGCTGGTTTGATCAATCTTTACATTTTTAAATGTTAAATCAAGGTTAGGGAAATTTTTTTTTTTGCAGATGCACAGTGTCTTTCACTTCCCGAGCAAGGACACAACGACGAACTTTGGGCTGTTTTTAATTGTTTGTGGAAGTTCCAGAAAAGCCAATGAAACTTTTTCATATTGTTTTCTTTTTCTTTGCTTTGGGTGAATCGTCCAATAAGGAGAACCGATTCCCCGCGTAAGGTCCGGCCCAGGGGTCATAAATTAATGATTGAACACTACTACTCAGCAGTACCGCAGTGTATTAGAGGAATAGCTGAAAAGGGAAGTTATTCGCTGCTATTGCTCATTTTAGAGCACAAAGATAATAACTCGCAGAGAAAAAAAAGAAGACGTTCGCACTTGCTGACAGATTTCCTGCGGCTATCGATGCACAATCTACTTACAGCCAATTCCAGTATCTCTTCACTTTTCCCAGTAACTCATTCGCAAATCTCGACACCATCATCAGAAACAATATTTCTTCTGCAATTTTGATGCATAAATAGTTCTCTTAGTAGGTCACTGGGTAAAGGCGCTGACGCTACCCTGCAGGAAATGGGACTAGCTTGTAGCTTGTATTAACTATCTAGCAGTCAACTAGTTGTAACTATTTATTAACTATTTCCTTTGGCCGTAACTAACTACTTTTGAAGGGCAATGGCCGCTAAGTAGGGAGAACTGGTTTTCTCTGCACTAGAAGTCAACTAACTTGTAGCTAACTACTTTTGGATATAAATTATCAATTAAAAAAAGGATTTTTTCAATTTTTTATATATTTATTTATTTACTTATTTTATTTAACCTGCTTATTTGTTTACATGTTCTTTGTAGATGGTCTCCTATTTGAATTCGATCAGGCATAGCATCAAAATGATAATATAAAATTTCGACCTTTATTTTATTTGCCCTGAATACGGAAAAAAATCTGCAAAGTGCAGAAAAAAAGTGTATTGAAGGTCATTTCGAGAAAACAAACTCCCGAGAACATCTGCATGACTCCTGCTCGACTTTACAACTAACTTGAAGTTAGTTTTTCATAGGTAATTAGAAGTTAGTTATTTATTGGAATCCCGCAAAAAAGCTATCTAGAAAGTTTGTTATTTTAATCAATTAATAATTTTTTTCTGCAGGGTATATTCAAGCATATTCACTAGGGCGTTTTTTTCGACTGTTGTTTTTTTCACTCCCACCTCGAAATTTTGTGGAAAATACCTTAAAAAACTCCCTGAAAATTTTAACCCTTAATATTAACATTAAGTACTCGGCCAAGGCATTCAAAATTTCCTATATAAAATACACGTAAACTTTGATATTTTTTCTTTAAAACTCTACAGCTCAGAGGCATTTTATAGTATAATCTTTGTCAATGATAGGGTTTCTTCAGAATTGAATTCTCTACAAAAGTGTCCATAGCGCCGTAACCCTAACTCCCACCAGCGCGTTAGTACGGGTCACTAAACCCAATTTTTTTTATGAAATTCTCGTTTTTTGGCCCCTATCGCGTAAACAACAACAACTACAGAAAAAATTTAAATGACAATTCGAAGTTCAAAAACACCAAATCGCTATCACCGATATTTCTTGAGATATTAGGCTGTGAAGTAAACTAAAAAGTCAGCAATTTCTAAAATTTAGCTCAATAATCCATGAAAATTCCACACTACCTCATATTCAAACCCCCATATTTCTCAAGAAATATCGAAAAGAAATAGGAAAAGCAACAAAGTCTAAGCGGTAGAAGTATAGTTGCTATTTCGGAGATCACCACATCTCCTCATCAGACTTCTTTTTCTAGACTTCAGCAGGGATCGAACCCGCATCATCGATGTACAAAGCCAGCAGCTCTAACCACTGAGCTATGTACACCCCGAAAGCTGTTGTCGCTTATTCATTTCCTTATACAAACCAACTCCTATCAAGTGCAGCTGATTTGCCACTATTTCAACTTGACAGGGTGATTGTTATGATTTATTCTATACGTTAATATGAATCATTATATGGTTTTAGGCAGGCTCATCCTAAACTAGTTTTTGTTAATATTTATGTGGCGTATTAACATTTATTTTTCAACAGTGTTATTGAGCTTTGTTGCGAATTAGTTCAGTTTAAATATTGATTACTAAATTGTGTATCTCATTTCATTTGAGAAAAAACCTAAATAAATACTTTCACCATAAAAATTAAGTGAAGCCCAAAATATATTATTTAAAAAAAATATGATTTAAAAATTAAATGCAATAAAAACCTTTATTTAAAAATTAAATACAATAAAAACCTTAATTTAAAAAAAAAAAAACATTAAAAAAATTACACTACCCAGGACTCGAACTCGGACCCCTGGAATGGACCGCTTATGCTTTGCTCTGTCGTCCATTGCGACTGTTGAAATGACATACTTATTCCCTTTTTGGTTGTTGTAGTTTCCGACAGGGCGGGTATATGATATATTTGTTTTGGAGAAATTGGACAAGGAAAGACAGAAATTCGTTCCAAAATACGACGTACTTATTCCTTTCACGAGGGATGAAGCGGCAGACTATCCCGTCAACTGGTATGATGCTACTGGTATTTCTACTGGTAGGTGCTGATGCATAGCCGGACAATTTGCATCTCGTAGGACACCGCCATGTTAAAAATACCAGTCGCTAACATTAAAAAAGGATAAAACGTTAACTATTTAGTTGCACTGAAACGCGAGCTGGTAGCATTCTAGTTCACAACTAGTAGCTTTCCCTGCAGGGTATATACACTTCGTTGTCTTGTAGGAGTGCTACATACTTTATTTTTTACATCCAACCTGTGCAACTTCTACAATTTTTCATCACCTTAAGTTGCGTTCTTCCTTTTCGACACACACACACACACACACACACACACAGGGCCGGATTTAGGGCGGGGCGAGAGGGGCGGTTTCCCTGGGCGCCTAATCTGGGTGGCGCAAAATTTTGGGATAGCGTTTAATTTTTTTTACTTCATACAATTTTCAAATGGGAAAATCTGCAACTAACATTTTATCATTTTGCTAAGACTTGCTCGGCTTAAATGTATATCTTGACTAGACACGAGCTCAAAAGTTGACCGCGTAACAAAACTTCGGAGAAGCGGCCATTGGAGGTTCTTCTATTTATTGTCAGGAAAAATATCATATATGTCTTTCTTAATGTTTGGGTTTCCTTCAGGATGTTGATGACTTTGCCAGTGACTGTTGCCAGCGGGTAGCGAAGTTTTTCGAAATTGAAGCTCATAAAGACATATTTAAGATCTACTATGTACCAAGAAAGATTTAACGCTTTAGCTATACTATCTATCGAAAAAAGAGAATGCTACTCAGACTGAATTCTCAAAAATCATCGAAAAATGTTCTCAACCCAAAGCATGCAAAGTAAACTTCTTGTAACTGATATTGGAAAATTTTGATTTTAATAAAAATTAAAAATTCATAAATTTCGACTATTTTTTCCAATACATAGATTATCCTATAAGGAAAAGAAACCGAAGTGATAAACATTATTATCAAAGGGCGCCTACTTCCATTTACGCCCCGGGCGTCATTGCTTCTAAAGCCGGCCCTGCACACACATATACATATATATATATACATGAATATTTGTGCATCATCCTACATGTACGCGCTGCACATTTCGTTGGAGTAGCTCACTTGAGAGTTAACCCAAACTTATGCAACCGAGTTCTTGAGCGTATTTCCCCGTAAATTCGCTTGTTTACTGCACCAGCAGGGCAACATCACACAGGAATTGGCCCATTTTTAAAACCCTCGTACATGCATACATATATACATACAAATAGGATGTGCACTTGCATAAATAGTTTGCCCTGCTTGTTTGCTGGCCTTTCGCATTCAGTCGGCCAATTCACACCTGCTTGAGTGGATTTTATGAATGGCAAATTTAAAATTCCGCTTTCATCCACACTGAGCCAAAAGTAGCACTTTTTTCCAAGGTTAATTCAACGTCGTTGTTAATAATTTCAAAGTGAAAAACTGTAATATGTATTGGTTAACATTAAATCAAAAAAAACTTTGGTTGCCACAAAGTGAACTTAACTGTTATCAAACAACTCAAAAAATAAACGTTGGGCTATAACTCCTATCGGAGAAATAAAAAATATTTCTCATGTAATTACTCTTATGGAGCATCGATTTTGAGATAAAACTTATAACTGTTAAGTCCCTGCTGTAAACTCCTCACATATTTGGCTCACTCATGAATTGGCATGTGGAGTCTTTGTAAAAGAATTTATTCGTATTGATGGCATCACTTTTGTTTTCAACGCTCTGAGTTTTAAAGTGATGCGAAAAATATTTGTCGCTCACATTTTTAAACACAAAACTTTGAACTAACAATTGCACAAAGCTACTTACCCCGAACTTTTAATTCGGAAACTGAAAACGCCGAATCTAGAAAATCGATGGCAAGCAACCAAGCAAGCTGCGCACCAAATTTAGAGCATAATTAAAGAGATTGCTTTATTAGCGCTCTCCAGGGCCACAAAACTTGCGTCGATTTGTTCTCTCGAATGTACCCAAAGAGATCACTTCTTTATAAGACAACATCCATGCTCCTAAATAGTTACGCTTCGTTGGATCCCAGGCTCTTAAAAGTTACCCGCCCAATAGGCGGGAAACCTTCGTTTGTTCAGGAGGTACTTTGACTTTTCCTCATTCACCACCAGATCAATCTTTTTTGATTATTTCTTTTATTTTGAGTAAGCCACGACGAAGGCTTTGGTACTAAGGCCAAAAATATCAATGTCATTTGTGTAGCCCTGAAGCCTCATAAGCTCAGCAGCTTAACCAGAATTTTTGGCGACATATAAAGTCACCAAACTAATGTCCACCCTTTATAGAGGGTGTGGGTGTATAGACGCTTCAGAATCATGATCAAAAGAATCCCTAGTGAGTTTTGGGAAGTTGGTGCAGTAATTAGGTATTACCAAACGAGAATGATTCGCCGTGTCGAAAGGTTCGCTTAGTTTAAATACACATTAAGGCATTAAATAGTCAAATGTTTATTGGTATCTATATAAATATATGATATATATATATACAGTAGACTCGGAGTAG
>JAPVRG010233932.1:2099-15747 GCA_029783565.1 Rhagoletis cerasi | reverse complement strand
GCAATGTTATCAAACTTAAATAAAGTGAAGCTCACTGAAAAGCTAAATAGTTTCAGATTTTTTCTGCACTGCTTAAAAGCTCAAAGGTAAGTTGTAAATGCCGCACAACACTCGGCAAGCTACGTAGACTCATTAAAGGCTTAAATTTGATGATAATAAAAGGGAAATTTTGTGATAAGAGAGAGCGTTTCTTCCATTCGTCAACTTTGTTTCTAAACCCAACTTTTACTTTGGCAATACTTATATAGTTTCCCCAGAGTGATTCTTAGCATCATCGAAACACCTTCTCACTAAGCAGTAGCAGCCTCATGAAAGCTTCAAAAAACAAATATTCGGTTGTGCATAAATGTGATAAGCGGAATGCTTCAAAGAGAACTAGGGGAAACGAGTTCGTGGCAGGAAGCTGCGGGCTCAACGTATCCCAACGATTCCTAGTTTCAACCTACCTTCCTTAAATGGGCATTCTTACACCTAAACTAAACTGGAAAATGAACAACGAACACCGAGTTAAAGGGGCCAAGACAATGTTAGGTAAGAAGTAGGGCCTACACCCTAATCTTATGCTATGGATTTACAAGGCAGTGATTCGTCAAATTATTGCATACGAGTCGCTGCTTTAGTGGATAACAGTAGAGACGAATGTGCGCACGGTCATAGACGTATCGTGTACTCTTTGAACGACCCAAACATTCGCGAAAAACCTCATTGCATCTGTTCTTCACTTCACTTCACTTCACTTCAAGAAAAACTTTAGCGCAATATTTCCATTAAGGACAGATTGGAAGGATACTACTTTAACTGAACGCTTCAAAACATCTATTTTTACGGACGACTCCAAAATGGATGGTGGCGAAATCGAAAAGTCTTTTCGACTACCAGATTCGGCCAGTGTTTTTTCAAGTGGAGATCAATGGTATCAGAGAGCTGAGTAAAATGGTTTTACCCTCAGACTTAACCGGGAGAAGCATTGCTATTTTTTCGGATAGCCAGGCCGCGGCGCTTAAGGCACTTGGCTTTGTAAGTACCACCTCTTACATGATAAAACAATGGGTGGCGGGGACGGCAGCATTCAGGGCAATGAAACAGCGGACGAGCTAGCCAGAAACAGGTCAGCTCTTGATATCTCAGTAGCAGAATGGTTGGATATAAGGTGGTTTTACGTAAAAGTTATCTGTTTCGGCAGAGAATTCCAGATCATAATGCCAGATTGAAAGATATGGGTAAATGATCCCATATACATATTTACACTGGTACACAGACGGATAAAGGACGGAGAACAGAATAAGTGCGGGTTTTAGGGACCCGGTATTAAATTTTCTATTGCAATTGGCAGATAGCCGAGGCCTTTCAGGTTTTAGGGACCCGGTATTAAATTTTCTATTGCAATTGGCAGATAGCCGAGGCCGGACAGCATAGCCCTCTTTAATAGAACCCTCGCCTTGTCAAGCAGTGTTTTGATACTCTTCAACTCTTGGCAGCGGGAAACACGATTACACTGCTGGGTACCAGATCACTACAGTATTGAAAGAAACGCCATCGCCGACGACCGGCGTGGGAAGACTTATGGTCTGTACTTATAGGGCCAGAACTATTCTGCGGACTCAGTTCATTGTCGGTGCGATTTAAAATGACAGAGTTGCCGCGACCTTTGGCATCCTTTCGCAAGGTTACCTAACCTGTTATAAACATCTGCTTACTCACAATCACCTTATTGACTTTGCCACGGAGACCGTCTTTACCCTCGGGACAAATAAAAGTCGATGCAGAATCTATGTGAATGTCCATCGTTGGCGAAACGGAGACTAAAATACCTCAATTCATCCACAGTCGAAAGAGTTGCGTGAGGTTTAAGAGGAATTCGTCCATCAAATTAAATTAAAAAATAATTTTGGGAAGAGGCATATATGTATATAAGAATGTGTATTTCACATATGTACATGTGGATATTCTCCGAGAGTTCGCCTAATATGTACGTAGGTACATTTATAAAACAACTCAGTATACATATTGCAAAACTCTGAGTGGAATATCGAGGGTCGATCTTGGCTATAAACAGAAACAAAATATATGAGTTTTCTCCTACTTAGTATTTAGCTGAGTTAATAAGCATGCATTCACTTATTTTCCTTAGATACTTCCATATTTGTTTGTTTGCTCGCTCATAAAACCAGTCGACTTATGTAAACAAAATATAAACACAAATCAAACGCAAAAGAGATCGTAGAAACAGGTGGAATACTCATAATCATCTGCTGGAGAAAATCCAGTTCAATATACATAAATAGAGTTCTTAGGAAGCGTAAATTTTTAGATATTAACCAATATAATTGCGATTTTTATTGTGATTCTTTTACTACCCACCAGGCAATTTTTGTTGCCGGCAATAAAAAAAACGAGTCGCCCTCGGCAACAAATTTATCGCCGGTAATATCGCCATCGTATCGATTTCTTATTATCAGTCGCTCTAAAACGCCCGACGAAAGCAACTCGCCTTGTCGAATCGTTTTTTTATTACCCGAACGAGTCGTTTTCTTATCGCTTTTTTATTGCTGCAGGCAATATTTGAGCAATAATTACTTGGAACAATTTTATTATTTTTAATATATCATTTTTATTTTAATACAAAATTAGAATTTAGAAACGAAATTACTTATTTCTCTCGCCATTGCGCTTCCTATTTTTTCCAATCCTATCTTTGGAATAATTTAGAATCTGAAATTTGACCCCTGTGCGACACGTCTAAACCGTCTCCAATCGGGACCAAAATTTATATGTGATATCTTTGACCGTCGTATTACCGATTGAGGGGGTGAGACTTAAAAATTCATTTTAAGGACCACCCGAATGTAGGTACATACATTTTTAAGGGTTTTCCATAAATTCACTTATCCAAAAGCAGGGATCGAAAATAATCGTTAAATAGCATGATTTTTATTTTTCGATCAAAAAATAATCGTTATTGTTTGATTTTTATTTTTTTTTGATCATTTTTCACCGTTATAACGGAGACTGCTTGTTTATGACCGATTTATATCTTTTATGATTATTTTTATTTTATTATTTTTTTTATCGAAAAAATAGAAATCAAATTTTAACGGTTAAATTATGATATTTATTATAAAGATCATAACCGTTAGGGTCCCTGTCCAATAGTTATTCAAGGTTAAATTTGACAATTTTTTTTATAAAAAAGCGTTAAATTTATTTTATATTCGACTTTAACTCTTCGTTAGGCGAACACCATTCAGTCATGTTTTTTTTGTTTATTACTAAGCATTATTATACAGGGTGTCCCAGAAGTCGACGTCAAGCCGGAAAAAAAATCTATGTCTTATATTTTTAAAATCATAGGCGTTCAAAAAAACGAAAAAATCTACAACCTGTGATGGTTTTTTAATTCCCAAAATAAATTTCATGTGTAACATACAATGCAGAGTTGTTCTGATGTGCATAAACATAATAACTAAATAATATTATTTCAATGAATTTAATTATAAAAAGGAAGAATAGGTATTGAAAATGTATTCGAAACTCATCAATTTAGAAGGACGAAATTCGATGATATGGTAGTGTACTTACTAGTCCTTAACATATATTTTTTCCAAAAATAACTATTGGAAATTTTCAACGACATTCCAGAACAAAGTTTTAGAAGGACATTTCGCACCAAAAAATTTAATTTTATTTAATTCCACAGACTTTTCTCTTTCATTTCCCTATCGGAAGAAAGTGATTTTTTTAAATCAACTAATTGAAAAAATACTTTGAAACAAGTGAGTAATTGTTTTGAAATTTTTTACTCAAAGAACAACAACAAACATATATTTTTGATGTTCTTTAAGCCAAATACATTTGAAAGTAGTTTAAATCAATTGCAGAGTCGGACTATTGACTTGCTCCTATGACATCACCATGTTAAAAAATCAGTTGTTTCCCAGAAAAAAAAGAGAAATTAAACCTCTTGTTGATAAAAAAAAGTAATTTTTAAACTACTTTTAAAGTAGTTCAATTTCCGGCAGGGTTGGTATCCTTATCGTTATTCCACGTTACAATACATTTTGTTACTATATGTGGCCCCCAGTTTTGCGAGTATATTGATTTTGTATGTGTAAAGTTGACAACAGTCGCGCGGTGTAATATAGGGATCTGGTTAAACTAATTAGGTTTCGTAACTAATTGTGATGTTAACTGCAAAACATCCTTACACCCATCCTTTTATTGTCTTTTTGATTCTGATTTCTTTTCTGTGAGGATAGCTGAATTTTAGGGAAAGTCAAAAATTCTCAAATCGCTAGCTTATTCACAAATACGTTTATTTTACAAGTAAAATAGAAAAAGGACTGGCCATACCCGTCTGCCTAATGGAGGGTTAACCTTGAATAACTTTTTGGGTAGTGAATTTATGGAAAAATCATAACATACTTTTTTACAGCCTTAAATTTTCTTAAAAAATATATACAGTGCCGGACAAAAGTATTGGCACAGAGAATTTTTCGGAATGTATGCAAAGTTTATTTTTTTTATAATTCCTTTTCGCAAATTTTCTATACTTTATACTACAGGGTGGCGCCGAATGAGCTATATGGTTTGAATTCTTTATAACTTCTTCAATTATTATTTTTTAATTTTTTTTTTTTTTTCAGAAAATTGTGAAGAAGACTTGGGGAATTAATTATGAATCATTCGAAATGAAATCATGGCCATTATACCCGAAATTCTGCGAAAAGTTATGGAAAATATGTTAAAAAGAGAACATATGTGCAAAGCAGAAAATGGACATCACTTACAGGATATCATTTTTCAAAGCTAATTGCAAAAAATTCCCCAATAATATACTGTATTTAAAAAAAAAAATTATAATAATCGCATAAATAAAAAAGTTATAAACCATTTAAACCATATATGTAGCTCATTCGGCGCCACCCTGTACAACGAAAATCATAAAAATTAAATCTCTAAACTTTGTGCAAAACTCAGGAAAATTCAGTAAATTTGCGTACAAATTTGCATCTTTCTGATCAGACTTTTTAGAAAAATTCTAGGTACATAGTTTTGTAGCCCATTAAATTATAATGTAACAAAGTGCAAGTTTGAAGTTGCTAGAAAATCGCATTGATTTTTGGAATTTTTTTACGGATGGTGTTATTACTTTCTTCCATACAAAAAAAAAAATGTCGAACATACTTTGTATGAAAAAAACTGCGTGAATTCCAAAAATCAACGCGATTTTCTAGCAACTTCAAATTTTGTAACATTTAAATTTAATGGGCTACAAAACTGTATACCTAAAATTTTTCTAAAAAATCTGATTAGAAAGTTGAAAATTTGTACGCAAATTTATTGAATTTTCCTGAGTTTTGCATTGAGATTTTTTTATGTTTTTCGTTGTAGTATAAAGTTTATTTTTATTAGAAAATTTTCGAAAGGAAGTTATAGAAAAAAACTTTGCATATATTGCTAAAAATTCTCTGTGCCAATACTTTTGTTCGGCACTGTACATATGGCTGATTCCGATACGTTGACTTAAAAACTAGTTATAAAATTTCAATATTAAAAAAAAAATCCTTGTGTTATTTAAATGGAAAACAAAAATTCGCGATGAGCGATCTCTAAATCTTAATATTAAGGGCTGCGCTTTTGACAGGTATCTTTATTCATTGTCCCGAAAATATATCACAAGGGATTTTGAAAAAAAAATCGATTTATTTGAACCAGTCTAATGTAAATACATACATACATATAGATCAGTATTAAACAGTAACACACAGCTAGATATTTATTTAAATACATACATACATATTTATATAGTTTACAGAGCATCGACGGCTTATATTCAATGCCCTCTATCTACAATTTTTACAAAAATGAGTTTCTGATTTAAAATCAACCTTAGGCTTAACACTCATCGATTACATTAAAGCTATCTTTATTTAACGCTTGCTATTAAAATTCACTACTGGATTTATAAGTTTGAAATATGTAGTACCAGAGTTGACAGTTAAGTCACAGATGGGTTTGAAAATTAGAAGCAAGTTTTTATGAAAATAGCAGATAAGAGTTTATTGAATATACAGTGGACGACAAACGTCTACGTACGGAGAATTTTTCAAAATTTAAGCAACGTTTTTTATTTTAATTTTGTTTAGCTAATTTTTTATAAATCATATCATACTACAACAAAATATATACAAAATATATACAAATAGAATCTTTAAAACTCAGGAAAATTCCATGAATTTGCATAAAAATTGGCAACTTTCTAATCAGATTTTTTAGAAAAATTTTGATTGTGCAGATTTGTAGCCCATTAAATTTTAATATAGTAAAGTGTAAGTCTGAAATTTCTAAAAAATTCCGTTGATTTTTGATAATTTTTTTTGGCTGACAGTGTCATGAGTTTTCTTCCATAGAAAGTAGGTTCGATAATTTTTTTATATGGAATAAAATGCACAACGCTGTCAACGAAAAAAAATTGCCAAAAATCAACGATATTTTGTAGCTACTTGAAACTTGCACTATGTTATACTAGAATGGGCTATAAAACTGCATGCACAAAATTTTTCTAAAAAATCCTTTTAAAAAGTTGGCAATTTTTATGCAAATTTGTTGAATTTTCCTGAGTTTTTCAAAAAGTTTAGAGATTCTGTTTGTATGTATTTTGTTGTAGTATGAACTATATTTCTATAAAAAATTAGCTAAAAAAAATTAAAATAAAAAACTTTGCTTAAATTTTGAAAAATTCTCCGTACGTAGACTTTTGTTGCCCACTGTGTATAAAACGACATAAACATTTGTACTACCTAAGTAAATATATACACTCACTGCTTTGGGGGTCTATAAAGTGTTCAAAAATTATTTTATAGGCTCACAATCATACCTATGTATTTACATGTGTAGTAAATTCGAAGTAAAGATGAGTACATTGGAATATTTTAATGATATTTCTCATGCGCTCTAGTATTTGCGTAATTAATAGTGTTTTGATTTGTTTACTTGTACATACATACATACATTCATACACATAAATTGTGTTAAAACAATGGCCGACTTCACAAGTTCATTTAAAATTATGTACGCATCGATGTGGGTAAACAAATCAGGTGCCCCTGGGCCCACACACATATTCTGTATGAATACGTGGTGCGTATTTAGAAAAGGTGTGATCTTGTTGGCACAAAATTACAATGGACATGTTTATACGTAAACGCTGATAATATGTACATATTGTAAGGAGGTACATATATATTTAAGGATGTCTGTACAAAGTATTTATGAATGTAGAATTCAGAGTGTTTGTTGCTTTTTGCAGTGCTGTTTTCAAACGACAACCACCTTTCTAGATTTGTCGGCAAAAAATATTCGCAAATACTTACATATGACTAAAGAAGTTATTATTGGTGGTATGAAATCGATAATTCCAGTGAGTAAATCATTGCAGAATATTGAAGGCCAAATAAGAGAATGAATAGTGAAACTCCATAAATATTTGACTGAGAAAGTGAATTTAAGCTCAACCTGGCTGAGATTAAAAGGATATCAGATGTTTAAATTTTATTTGGAAGAGTTAGTTTTAATAGAGGCCTTGATTGTCCTGACTTTGAGCTTATGCTTATTTTTATGCAAAATAAACATTTTGTTACCGGTGAATCATGTTCCTGTCAATTTTTAAACCCTATTCGCATTCTGTGTACTCTTGTAACCGGTAAATTTTTATACCATCTCATAAGCTGGTATCAAAATATTGCCCCGATTGCCAGAATTTCCACAATTCTTCATAGCTGAATTGCTGAATATATTAACTGCATTACCAACGTTCCTGGAATCGCGGTGACAAGAACTGGTAACATATTTTGGTAATAAAATTTTCCGGTTACAAAATCTTCGCTAACGTGCAGAATAGACCTGGTAGTGTTAAATTAGAGCTGTACGTTAGCTGTCCAAATAGATGGTTGTTTGTTAATACATATGTATGTATTTGAAAGCAAGTTCGCGTTGTCACAGTGGAGCTTAATTCATTCTTCCTTCGTGTTTTCAGTAATTCGACAAATATTTCGGCCACAATAATGGTTGTATACCATTTAGAGTTGACCATCCGAGGCGGTTCTAACAGCAAAGTTGCCAGATGGCCACCTTTAACCTTCGGTTCGTCTTGGAATACAATCGATTGCTACCTTTTTTCGGGCTCATTCTATTGGACGGTCTTCGCCCTGTTTGTCCATTAGGGGACGACCGCATTAGTCGAATTCGTCGTCAAAATTTTAATTGTTTTCAAGGGCATCAAATCGACGAACTTTTCGAAGGCTTTCGATGGTCTGAAGGAGTAGTAACATAGAAAAATCAAAATGCTAAGTAAGCCATGAATCCAAATTATGCGAATTTTTTTTTTTTTATTATACTCCATTCAGTGGCGTAGCGAGAGGAGGTCGTATTGGGGGCGCAGATCCCACCCTTCGTCAGTGAGCTACTATTTTTTACTTTTGATTTTATAACAGAAAGCCATTTTTTCCTTCTGATTTCTCATTTTATTATTTCAGACAAATAAAAAATTACCTTTTTGCAAATTTTTTAGATTTTCGGTTGTTGCATAATATTTGAATATTGATGTGGAATGTTTCTGGGGGTTTATTTAGTATAATTTATGAGGTCTTAAACTCATAATGAGTTTCACTAGCTATGCATACATAGCGATCGCTGTCAAGAAAAAAAACTTTTTTCTATAATTTTTTTGCACAGGCCCCAGGAGTGGTAGTGCGCACTTCTAACCACTACACCACAGCGGCCGCTTTATTTATATATATATTTTTTATGTACATATATAAATTTGGCCGATATTATCGATATATCGATGGTGTTCATTAATACTATCGGCAAGTATCGATAGTCAGTACTATCGATAATTTTCCACCACTAGGTAGTTTTACACATATTTTGTTTTTGATTTGTTGGTTTAGTTGGATTTACAAAAACAAAATATACGTAAAAATTTCAAAAAGATCTGTGTGAAGACCCCTAATGTTATAATCTATATTTTAATCTATAAAATCGTATACCATGCAACAAAAAATTTGATGTAATAGGATGTCACGTCATGACATTTGATGTTATGTGATGTCATGTCAAGTGTGGTGAATTTATGTGTAGTGCGTTTAGGTGAGGTGTGGTGAGTTTCAGTGTGGTGAGTTCAGAAGTTGAAAGTTCAGTGGTGGTGAGTTAAGGTGTGGTGGATTTAGGTGTGGTAAGTTCAGTTGTGGTGAGTATACGAGTGCTGAGTTCTCTCTCTCTCTCTATGTGTCTCTATCTATATCCTTTCTTATTCTTTATCTTAATATTTTTACCTTTATCGTTAATTTTATCGGTATTCTCATTATCATCTTTTTCCTTATACTTATCTTTATTTACATATTCACCTCCACCTTTGTGAAGCTGTTTAAATTTACCTTGATCTTCATTTTTGTCTTTATCTTAACACATCTTTCTTTTTGTTTTAATTTTTACCTATGCCTTTATCCCTTTCTTCATCTACGTACTCATGTTTACTTTCATTACTGTTTTAATCTTAATCTAAATCTTATTCTTTAACCACTTATGTATTAGCACGTTTTTGTTAAAATCATATGTACGTACATTTAAGAAGCACTTGGTTCCGTCCCGCCATTTCCGTACAAGCCAATTCCTTTGCATTTGCCACTTTATTATTCTTTATCTTATTTTTCAATTTCCACCCAACCAACCAACCGCTGCTAAAGAAGTTTCACTATAATAGAAACTTATTAGCCTCCTCTTGTATAATACATATTTTGAAAACTCACGAAAACTATGAAAAAGCTAGACTGGAACATCCGCCATGAATCCGAATCGCGGCAGAGAATGATTAACGGTTTGAAACTTCATTTTTAGATTTCAGCACACCATAACGAGATTGGCTCGTTAATTTACATGAATTGCATTGGAGAAAAAACGACTGTCAATAACGAATGCCGCGATAGGGCGCCTGAACGCATAAAAAATCAGGTTGAATGCCTCAGCCAAAACATTTTTATTGGTTGGCTTTAAGCTTCCTACTAATTTGTAAACAATACAATATACGCAATTAAAAAAAAGTAATTGATAAATATCAAGTGTCGTAAAACTGTTTATTTAAGTAAATCGTTAAATATAAATACTGTGTATTTAAATAGCAAACTGTTTTAGGTATGAGTAAAATTACGAAATACTCGTGTAACTTGACTTACACCTTCACTGCCGTACTATGTATTCAATCGTTTGTCGCGCACACTGCTTTGAGCTGAACTACGCATAACTTTTTCCAACACCTGCCTTGTAAATTGTCGATCTAAATCCAGATTGTTATCATCCGTTTTAGTAGTTAATTCGCCAATTTCAGAGTTTTTCATATTCGTTTCTTTAACAGCCACATGCTTTTTATTTTCGTTAGCGCTATTTGCACTCATATCTGATAGCTGATCTGAATCGTCTTCAGCTTCGGCATTCGCTGCTGCTGCTGCTGCTGCTGCTGCTGCTGCTTGTTTTGCATTGGACTCAAGTATCTTCAGCTTAAGACTCGACATGCCCAAGTTACCAAAATCGTTTGCATTAGCATCTTTAGATAATGCATCCTTTGAGGGAGGAGATGCCAGATTTTTGCAGCCTGAATCAGGCGAATCGGGTATGTAGGAGTTGAGTTCGTTGAGGTGCAAGCCCTTGTGCGTATCGGCTTCCGCATTGATATCCGAGCTCTTCACATTAAAACTAGGCATCGTCAGATCGCCCAGTTCAACGTCGTTCGCAGTTATCTTTTTATTAGTTGCCGAATCTGTGTTTTTCGCAGTGTTGCCAATATTTGCTTCATCAATGTTAGATGCCCATTCTTTTAAGCTGAAATCTTTTGAATTCTTGTTCCTAAAGTTGCTATTAACTTGTAGCGCACTTCCCGAATCCTTGCTAAAACCTAACTCTTTTAAATTGAAATCATCTTTCGATTCCAACTTATCGCTTTTTATGCGATTCGTGTCTTTTGCGGTTGGTTGTTGTTCCGCCAAACTATGCACAATCTTATTCAATTCATCGTCTTTTGAGTTAAAGTTTTTCAAATCTGCAAGCTTTGTGTCATTCGTCTGACTGGAAGTGTCTTTGGTCTTAAGATTTTTCAGATTTTTCACATGAAAATCTCCCAAATTAAAATCTTTGAATGGAAACACTTTTAAAGGTATATCCTTCGCACTTGCTGTCAAATTTTCAAGATCATTTGATTCTTTGGGCCTTAAAGATGTTTTCTTTCGGCTTAAATCACCGAAAGCTAAATCCTTGTTCTTCGACGCGCTGTGGTCTCTTCTGTACAATACCTTATCTCCGCTCTCCGAATCCCCATAACTATTTATGCCTGCGTATTGCCCATTTAGATCGTTTATGCTCAAAGTGTTCAAGCCAGTAGTCATATCTCTATGCGACGCTAAATAATTGACAAAATAGTTGGCATAATCAGCGCTAAGAGCAGGCTTTTTGATGGGTGGCTTCTTCGGGTCAACCTCTTTAGATTTCGTAAACATTGATGACAACTTCTGCTTTAGTCGTTGAAAGAAACCAGGCTTCGACTCTGGCTTAGACTGCGACTTGGGCTTGGATTTACATTTGGGTTTTGGCTTGGATATGGATTTGGATCCGCCTGTCGATAGTTTTTTAGCACAGGCGTTTGCTATATTATTCCTGAAACTATCTGACTCTTTATCGAATTCTTGGTCTGTCTCCACATCTGAATTCGGTTGAATATCGTTTGATAAATCTTTAAGTAAATTATCTATGGATTTCTGTGATTTTTGTTGCTGACTAGCGTAGTCCACAATAGCGTTCTCGGGATTGGCGCACTCAATAGGGTTCAAAATATCGGTTTTTGATGCGCTTAAAACGCTCCGTTGTATGATGTCATTAGCCGTTTTGCCTGAAGAAGTCGACACACCGCTCGCTTCAGCGCCGACATTTTCAACGCCTTTTTCGCTGAATAAATCGAAATTGGAGTTCTCCTTAGGCTCGCTAACTTTCATTGCACGTAATTCATTTAATTTCTGTTCCAGCAGATTTTCATTGTCCGGCGGGAGATAGCCGCGCTTTTGTAAATAAGAAAGCGGCGACTGCCAACTGTCGCGGAGGTCTGCAAGTAAGCCAGGCCAGTCGACATTATCCATAGCAGCTCCTTCAATTGTCTTCTGCTTCTGTGGTTCAGAAGCCTGCAGCTGGCAAATTTGTAGAACAAAAATGGAGTAACAGAAAAACCTGGAAATTTTGTTGCAATTAGACTAAAAGCACACTTTCTTTGGACGAACGCCGAAGTTGCAAGAAAATATAATCACCATTTTGGTAAGAAAATTTGCTGCATCACAGCATATACGCTTGCAGAATTGTAAAAAAATCAAAAATACATACGTACATAAATATGTAAATAAAAAATAATTGTTTTGACGCGTTTAACATTTGTAAGAATGAAATTTCTGTTTGAAGGTATGGAAAGTAATATGGGATTGTGAAAATCACAGGCATGTCTTGATGATACAAAAACTGAAATTAAATGTAATTCAAATTAAGGTAAATTAAACTAAAATAAGCGAAAGGACATGAGATTTAAAGGAAAATACAGAGGAAGTGCGCTAAATGAAAATACAAAACGAGGCAAAACGATTTATTCGTACTATGCAAAGTATATTCGTGTGTCCAATTAACATGAATTAGTTTGATAAAAGCTGCTGCGTATGTAGATATGTACATATATTGATACAGATAAAAAAAACAGTAAGTGGCTTGTCATTTCAAACGCACAGAGATTATATATTTAAGTCGTCCAAAGTGCAATTACCAAATTATTTCAAACGAACCCAAACACGTTTCAATTTGAAAAGGCATTTCAAAAAACGTTGCCAAATTTTAACAAAAGCTGCCAATAGAATTTCACAACATCTCAATATAAATTGATTCTTCAAACCACGAAGCGTGTGAAAGATAAACACAAAAATAAACGTTAGCCTTCAGTAGAGTTTATTAAAAAAAATCACAATGAATACCAAATGCATGAAACATGACTATGGGGGAGCCGCATACGTAATACCGGCTGGCAATTGGCCGTCGGCAACTATAAAAAAAAAATGAAAAAAAAACGTCTGCTTTACGTGAACACCGCTTAACGTGAATACTCTTTTTTTATGATTAACTTCCTTGTAACGTGAATAAATTAAGAAAGCTCTATAATGTGAACAAAAATTTAGTCAGTTGGTCTATATAAGGAATACATAAATACGAGCAATTTGACTTTTATGGAAATCCTCTAATACCGAATTAACCCGACCCTTTTTTCCACCCTTTCGCCGAGTGCTTATATCAAACAATGGAAATTCTTATAAAAAACTTTAAGGAAAAAGGCGAGTGAAGCGGCAATAATGCACTCGATACAAAATGTTACTCCAGCTTTAATCTATTAGCAAAATTCTGCATAAATTAAAAAAATTCTACTCGAACAAAATTCTATTTTTTTTAACACGCTTATATTAGTTTCACTTGTATGTTTGTTTGCTTGCTTATCTGCTTTTTTGCTTTTTTGTTTGTAACTTTTACCTGTCCACATAAGTGGCACATCATCTGCTGCATACATTTAGGCGTGTATAGT
>JAPVRG010233926.1:0-12693 GCA_029783565.1 Rhagoletis cerasi | reverse complement strand
GGGTGAACGCCAGTACTCGGCGACGGAGTCTCTCTCCCACCACAAATCCAACACCAAATTTGCGCTCCTTTACGTAGCAGCTGTAGTAGACGTCGCAAGGCCCCACGTGTTTCTTGCCTTGCCCCGTCCATCGCATTTCTTGGATGGCGGTGATGTCAGCCTTTGTCTTTACGAGGACATCAACCAGCCGGGCAGAGGCACCTTCCCCATTAAGGGTCCGGACATTCCAGGTGCATGCCCTCAATTCGTAGTCCTTTAAACGTTTGCCATGGTCGTCATCAAAAAAAGGGGGTCTCACCCGAGGCTTTGCTCTTCTTTTCATTGGAAGTGTTTTTTACGTGGCGGGTCCCAAACCCTGCGCACAACCCATTTCTGGGCGGAGTAAGCTAATCTAGGTAAATAGTTAATTGAAGAAGACGAGCTCTTATAACTGCCGATTGAAGGGTTGTCCTTATATATGTTGGCGAATTCAAGAAAACGTATTCATGAAAATGCGTCATTCAACAAGAAACTAACCTTATAAGTGTGAGAGTATCACCTGTGAACGCTTTGGATATCCTGAATGATCACCTTGTAATGTCTAAGATCAACGCAATAAGGATGCCAAATATGCGCATACAATTCAGAAGAAACAGCACCCCAAATGTTTAAGCGATGAGTTTTTTAATCGGATTATTACTGGAGATAAAACTGGGGTTTATTAGTATTAACTTGAGTGAAAGCAGCAGTCCATGCAGTGGCAAAAACGGCGCAGCAAAGCCGAAACGATTCAAAGTGTTCCAATCAGCTGAAAAGATTACGACACCATCTATATGGAATTCAAGTACATATTGGTATTCGATTTTAAAGAAAAAAGTTGGCAATGTCGCGGGAAAATCTACATCATTCTTGTTATCTTTATATATAAAAATTAATTGCTGTTCGTGTGTTATCGCATAACTCAAGAACTGCTCAACGGATTTGCTTCGTTTTTTTTTCATTTTGTGTCTTTCTGTCTGTAGAAGGTTTGTAAGGAGAAAATTAGAAAAATGGTGTTGCCAGATATCTGCAATATCAGAAAAAAATGAAACATAAATAAATAAGCCGAAATAGTGCCATTTCACTGAGAATGTATAAAAAAATTAATTCAGAACAAAATTTGATAGGGTTGCCACCATTCGAATTTTTTTTTGTAATGGATTGCTTCCATGTGTTATCGCATGACTCATGAATGGCTCAACGTATTTGCTTAGCTTTTATTTCATTTTGTGTCTTTCTGTCTGTAGAAGGTTTGTTAAGAGAAAATTGGAAAAATGGTGTTGCCAGATATCTGAAATATCAGAAAAAAAATGAAACATAAATAAGCCGAAATAGTGCTATTTCGCTGAGAATGTATAAAAAAAAAGTAATTCAGAAAAAATGGATTGCTTTACTGCGTTATCGCATAACTAAAGAACGGTTTAACGGATTTGCTTCATTTTTATTTCATTTTGTTTCCTTCTGTCTGTATAAGAGTCTGGAAAAATGGCGTTGCCAGGTATCTGAAGTATAAAAAAAAATTTAATTTGAATAATCCGCAATAATGATATTTCACTGAGAATGTTTGCAAAAATTTAATACAGAAAAAAATTCGGACAGGGTTGCCACCATTCGAAAAAAATCTATATATGTATATATAAATTAGTTTAAAATTGTTTGTGATCGCATCACTCACAAACGACTCAACGAACAAACTTCGTTTTACTTTTATTTTGTTTGGTTCTTCTTACAGTAGGTTTGAGAAAAAAAATGTTAAATGGTATTGCCAGATGTCTGCGATAACACACATTTTTTTTTTTATAAATCGCAACAATGGAATTACACATAAAGTATATGAATAAATTTTAAATGAAAAACAAAAATAATGGAGTTGCCATCTATTATGGTGTTACCATATATATAAAAGAAAATTGTAATCATTGAAATCACCTTCTTTAATAGAATTGCATTAATAATAGTACGCATTTTCTACCCGTTTCGGAGCACACACTTCGTAGTAATAGTCCTGGTCGCCTTATATTTTATAAATTCGAATTCTTTGGTATAATAATTCAAATTAAATGTTTCACTTCACAATTTATTTGGGGTGAAGCTAAACGTCATTTCGATCTGTTTTCGAATGAATGAATGTTAATTACGGCTTTTTGCAATTCAAGTGACATGTACTACTATTTTTACATTCGGAACGATTTTTCATCAACATGATTTAATTGTCACGAAAATTTGAATTTAACAAAAATTCAAATGAACATAGCAAGCCTTTGTACTACTTGGGGCTTGGTATGCTCCACAGTCTCTCATAATTTCCATAATAACGTGCGGCACAGAAACGTGGACGATGTCGAAAAAAGTAAGAAAGCTGTAGGAGCTTTCTCCAGTGAAAAGGTCCTTCGACTCTGCACCAATAAGTGGATAAAGAAATCAAGGGCGCCCAAGAAAAAAATGGAAATACCAAGCGCAGAAGAATCTTTCTACACTCGGGATGAACAACTGGCACAAAATTGCAAAGAAACTTATTAAGTTGGCGAAGTCTTTTGGTCTCGGCTCAAACTGAAAAACAGTTGTAGTGCCCCATAAGAAGGAGAAAGAGCAAAAATTAGCTTTGATAGGGAATTAAGTCGGAAATGTCTGCCTTTTTTAAAGCTCTATGCATAACTTTTTCTGGATCGTTTAAAACACGCTATTAAAGATCTGAGAAATGTAGTAGGCTTAAATCGGAATATACAATAAAAGAAATAAATAATGTTTTCATGCCGTAACTATTTGTCCTGCCCTCGTAGTCCCAGCATAAAGCATGACGAGATATTTTGGCATTCATTCTAAAATTTTTCTGAATGAGTTAAATGTGGCACAAAACATTTTAATTATTTTAAACGTTTTATAGCGCACACAATGAATGGCTAGATATGCCCAGACACATTCGCAGGCACTTAGTTTGACATACCTATTTAGAGTGGTGCAAACAAAAGCAAAGCGATGGATAATGGAAAACAAGCAAACTGCCAAGCGTTTGTGATGAGCGAGACAAAAGTGCCAAGATAGTGTCGCGCACACAATGAAACGCTGCAAAGGCAAGCACACATATGCACATACATACACGCAAATGCGCTTACAAACAATTTAATAGCATTGTAAAAGACAAAAGCTTTGCGATTATATACGCTCAAAAGGATCTCAACTCACGGTGAGTATACATGCATACCTTTGGATGTACATAGGTACATAAGTACATAAATGTGTGTATGTAGCATAAGTGCAGGCGTTTGTGGCCGGAAATAGGCATACGCACATTTACATGAACAATATGTGTACAAATACAGCATGGAGCAGCATATCTAAATCTAGCTACAGCCACAGCCACACCCCTAGCCACAACATAAGGAAATTGAAGGATGTGAGCGTGCGACTGGCGTAGGAAATCATATCTTTGCGTAGACATCAAAAATAATAATTACGCTATTTACTTTTCCATGGCACGGCCCTCTGCCTTCTGTGACAACTAAGGCGCTATCTACTGTTCTTCTCCATTTCTATTGCAGCCTAAATAATGTTGGAGGCTTGCTAATGCGTTTATAGTGACAAAACAGCCGTTGGTTTCCCTTGACAATGGAATTGTAGAGGAGCTTTGAAAATAGCAGGGATATCGCCGAAAAAAAGATTTGCTTCAGAGTTAACTAAATTTTGACTTTGATCGCCACGAATAATTTAAAAAAAAATTGTTAACTGTTGTTTTTTAGACATTCATTTCCCATTAATATATAAGTTTTTTAAATTGAAATGCATAGCTTTTTTTTCTTGTTAAAGTTTTTCTGCACTGCACCGCGAGAGGATCAAGGTCAATTCAAGATCAGTTCAAGGTCAAACGTACAAAATTCATGGCTGACGAAATGGGTCATGGTACCTATTCGTTTAAATGATCGCTGAGTCCCAGTCCGGGGCTTGTTTGACCACATAAGATTACGATCAAGGTCAAACCTACAGAATCCGTGGTTTACGGACCCTACCAGCTACATGTATGTAGGTTTTTGCGGTACCTGAATTTTAATTCGGTTTCCGTTCATTCCAATCAGGTCGGGATCAAGGCCAATTCAAGGTCGAACCTACGACAGCCTTAACCCGAAAACTAAGGAGTGCGCACGAAAAAATTTTAACATTGTTTTTCATTTCTTACTTTCGTATTAAGTGTCTGCAAAAAAAAACAGCACATCATCGTCTTTAATTTTAATGTCAGATGAAGCCGAAATATTTTTTTCATTTCAATAAAAGTGTTTGCTAAAACTGGAGACTCAAGCTAAAATTCGAAAAACCTTTGTGAAAATTGTTCAACAAAATCCGAAATGGAATCACATAAAATTGCCAAAACCGTTAAAGTCTCTCGTCAAACTGTGAGCCGGGTTTTGAAAAACTTTAATGAGAATCTCAACGTCAATAGAAAGGTGGTTTCTGGTAGAAAATGTGGATCAGGGGACCTACACAGAACTAAATGTATCAAAGGCTTTTTTTGGAAAAAATCCAAATATTTCTGTTAAAAAAATCGCTCAAAAATGTGGTTGCTCTGAATCATTTGTCCGAAAAGTGAAAAGGGAAGCTGGCCTTAAATCGTACATAGTTCAGAAAGTCCCAGATCGAAATGCTGCGAAGAACTTTGACGCAATTAATCGAACAGGCAAACTTTGTAAACAAATTTCAGTGTTGCATTATAATGCATAATTATGTACGAACTTATGGGGGACTTTTCGCAGCTTCCAGGCAACGACTTTTACGTAGCGAATCAGCGGGGAAATGTGACAGAAGACCACATAACCCAAAAAAAAACCAAGTTCCCCAAGAAATTTATCGTGTGGAAGGCTATATGCAGCTGCGGTAAAAGAAGCCAGCCGTACGTAACTTCTGGATCAATTAATAATAATAATAGATTATCGCTTACACATATGTTAGTGTTTGCCCGAGCTTCTCCTCCGATTTGTGGCGTGCGCTTTGATGTTGCCACACAAAGGGGAGGGATCGACATAAGGGAAATCAAAATTAAGTGACTGCAGCGTCTAAAACCATTCCCGAAAGCACGATACAGGCCTTGATGGCGGGAATTCCTGAAAAAGTTCAAAACTTCCTTATGAACAAAAAACCTTAATTTTTCCTTTTTTGTAAAAAAAAAAACTATATGAAATGAAGTACAATAAAAAACAAATTCGCAAAATTTGGATACACGGCATACTTAATATTTTGAATTTTCTATGTTACAGTTTTTTCGTGCGCACTCCTTATAAGCCCACAACCTCAAACACAATATTTAAGACCACGAATCTCGAGCCTGCAAGCCCTCAAGCAAACACACCCCAAGCCCAAATCTACCCGCGCCAATTGAAAACTTATTTAGCTCTTTCTGATGGTCTCTGGTACACTTTTGGAATAAACCCACTCTACAGTGAAAACTGCACTTCAATAATAATGTAAAATGGAGAATGGGAAGCTTGAAAACTGTTTTCAATTAGTCTATTTGGCATTTACAAATCTCTCTTGACGAAATATAGTATAAAGTGTCGCTTAACTTAGCCCCTACATTCAAATCGAGCTTGGATAGATGGCTCGCCGAATGTTTAAAACTACCCCTTGCTCGAGATTTTCCCTCACTGCGTTCCAAAAATCCATGTGACTTCAATTTTTTTACACGTGCTGTCAAATAAGAAATAAGAGAGGGCCTTTCCAATCGCTTTACCGTTTTTTGGTCCCAGTTGTGGTCTCATATGTACATTTTTCTAGACACATAGTTTCTGAAGGGATAAATTAATAAAGCAGTAATTACTAAACAGAACAACTTTTAGGTAAATATTTAGGTTTGAAATAAGGCTGAAATTTGTTTACTCACTGGTGATAATCATCCACGTCCTCATAGATATGAGGCGCTTTCTCCGTAGTTTGGATCACTCGCATAGAAATTGAAGGATACATTCATTTCTTCCTCATCTCTACAGCTTCTACAGAAATCGTTATGCAGGGTTTCGAAACTTGCGAACGTTCGCTTTTGAGAGCCCAAGCAAAGCAAGTGTTCTTCATATATCAAACAGTGGCCAGAGAGAGCGCGAAACAGTGCAGGCGTGCAAATTAGTTCTTCGGCTATTGGAAGCTGTTCTGGCCATTAAACGCTGCATGCTTTAAACCATTTCCCTTTCTCGCGCACTTGTCTGCTTACGCATTTCCCGAAATATCACTGTGTCTCGGGACCCAGTAGAAATTGATTAATTGATGTCGAAAATATTATGGGGATCTATAGCATTCTTGAACGTTAGTCGTTATCAAGTTAGGCGTTACTGACTCAGGGTTCTTGAAATCAGCCTGACTAGCTAAGATGAATGGGGTTAGGTATATCATTCTCGCCAGATTCCCCGCAATGTCATTTGCACATATATCAGCCTGGACTACGCTGAAGTAGGCTAGGAGTTTATTGACCTTAATCAAAGGCAGTTTTTGACAGAAGACGCTAGGTCCTATACCAATCTCCGTATGGCATCCAACTGTGAAGATTGTTATCTCGTCATGGCTTAGAAAGATATGAAGTCACTTCTGTCTGGAGAGTAGATTTCGAAATTTCTGTTAAAGACCAGTTTCCGTGATCTGATGATCGCAATTTCTGTACTCCACACCCACTGGGTCCAGAATGGAAGCATGATTCATGCCTCCGGTTTGCAGCTTGATAAACGCCTTTTATGTATGTGGAAAACCAGAAGTATTTGTGATTCCGCTTGACGCGTCCAACGATTTGCTTCTGTTTTATATAAGCATGCTTTTCGTTGCACCCTTTGCAGGTGGATTATATGAGTTTTTGTGTCATCCGTTGCCAACCATATCTACCAATGCGCCATAGGCCAGAATAGGTACAACTACAAATGTGTATACTCATTTTGTAAACTGCGGTCGCAGACCCTAGTCCTTGAATCAATTTTATCGAGACCAACCAACCAAAACTATCCCCCCTTTCACAATTTAAAATTAGCGTCACAGAGTGATGGAGTTGGAATGATGTCTTTGTTAGCTTCGTGAATGGTATTGATTTTGATGGATTAACTTCGAGACCGTTCGTCGTTGCGCACCTTTCCAGGTCATTTATTGTAGATTATAGTATCTTACTGTCCATCGATATTAAATTTCCTATTAAGTTGCCCCTTGAAAGTTGCCTCCCACATCCAGAAAAGCTGTCGTCGCAAGTTCTTTATACTTAATGCAGCGCTTGTTCAACACTCCCAACAATTTAGTGTAAGGTTTTTGAAACCATATACCTCTGTTGAGTATCACTGAAATTCTCGGAAGTAAGACAGCGCGTGGTCCGTAGACTCAAAAGTCTCTTTATGACATCATAATTGCGGAGAAGCATAGAAAGAGTGCGTAGTCGAAAATCTTTTCCATTGATGGGGAGGCTCGTCTTACCAACTTTAAAAATGAAGGCAACTTTGGCTTCTCTCTCCTGGCTTTCGTAAAGGCATAGTAAAGGATCAGGCAGTCATTTTAGTTTGTCCTTAGCCAGCGAGTTATTGTGACAAACGTTCTTTTAAGCATGGCTGGTATGACTCCCTCCTGACACGTAGATTTATAGCGGAGGAAAGATTTGATAACCCATCTTGGCTTTTATTTCTGTTACGACTTCCTCGACGGACTGCCTTGCCAGCAAGTAATTGGTATGACCCTAGGGTGGTCCTTAAAATATCAACATAATGGGGCATCACTTTATTTTGTTATACGCACAAAATAAATACGTTCACGAGAATTCGAAGAAAAAAAATGTTGAGGTTGCTACCAGGTTTTGAAATTTTTTTTTTATATTGCAAAAGCTCTACAAAATTTTGACTTTGCCCAGTTATAACTCAGCGAGTTTATGAATTTATACAGTTTCAGTAACATACAAAATTTATCTGATTTCAAGTCAAAATTTTGTGGAACTTTTGCGATTAAAAAAAATTAAATTTTTCAAACCTTGATAGAGACAAAAAAAAAGTTTTTTAAAATTTTGAAATTTTCGTGGATTTCTTTATTTTGTACGTAGAACCAAATACAAAATTTATATGTTGATATTTTAAGGACCATCCTAGTATTGCCTCGCACGAAGTTGGCTGTCTCTTCTCCTCTATTTTGCCACATTCAGTAATGTGGGCATCACTGTAATGCTCCAAGGTTTCAAATACTGCTTTCATTGTGATCTCCTTCTGGCTTTTCGAGGCAGTTGGGAGGAGCAGGATTTAAAGGTTGATTCAGAGGTTATTACTAGGCAAACAGAAAGGGCAAATACTTATTGCGTAGAGCATTACACGGCCTTATAAGGACTAACCTGTTTTTATAACATCCATTGTGTAGGTAATCCAGACTATTTACGAAGTGAAAAGACCCCTCTGGGTTACAGTGCCTTCTGTAAATCACAAAGCACTGACTCTCTGGTAGACAATGCCGTGTCAATATTTTCTGAGAAAACTTATTGCAAGTATAAAGGGTGACCGCAATATCCTTTTATTTACCACATCAAGAGCGTGAAACGCTTCATTATAAACAGGAAATTATGACGAACTGCGGTAAGGGTGAAAGGTATATACTTATGTATGGAGATGCAAATTACTTAAGTATACATACATGCATACTTATGTACATACATATGTATGTATGTATATGCTTATAAAAAGGTATAATTTATAGTAAATTTCATATGTATGTCTACCAGGCTGGCAGACCGACAGTTGACATACAAATGTACGCTTCACGTAGCAATTTGGCGCGCCAAGTGTTCAAAGTGAATTAAACTGAATAAAAGGAAGTTCAGTTTCTTCAGGAAATACGCACAGTACTACGCTCGAAGGCAATATTTCTGCTCGCATATTAAAAATGAAATGTCAAAGAAGAAAAAAATAGAGAAATTAAAAAATGAAAGTGAAACAAATTTGATTCGGCATGGAACTAAATGGTAAAATATGGCAACGGGCAGACCAAATAAAATTCAGTCGAAAATTGAAAAAACGGCAGCAACTGTCAAGGAAAGTATTTATGAGTGACAGTAGACACTCGTAGAAGGGAAGAAAGTTATGTATGTATGTTTAGTTGCATTTTTTGGTAATTTATGCTTCTTCGAAGAGGGCTGCGGAAAATCGATATGCATGCGCACTTCAATAATCAACAATGTTAAAGCAAGAGGGGTGGGTAGAGGAACAAAAATTACGTTTTAGATGTGCTTTAAAAAATGTTCGAAGAAATTCAATTTTTTTTTTTACATTTTTTAAAAGTTTTATTTGTTTCTAATGGAAGGCCTGTCTCGGGATGAACAACTCGCGTAACTTTGCAAAAGGAGAGATTCAATTTGCGAAGTTTTTTGGTCTCGGTCCCAAACCGACAAACGGTTGTAGTGCCAGATAGAAGAAACAAAGTTTGTTTAATTCACGGACACCAATCCATTCGCTTAATGCATTTAACAACTTAAAGCCAGCATAAAATAAGCCCATTCTTATCAAAGGAAAATGCTTTGAAAAGAATCCTGTTGCTTACCTATTTGCTAGTAGCATTCTACCCCTATGCCCACATGCCTTTCGCATTCTCGTCACATAATTGCAAGGCCTAAAACATCAAGATAATACACAGAGAAAACCACAAAGAGAATCCCAACCACACAGGCGTATCTGCTATCAACACCTTAGTAGCACTTTCAACAGTAGCCTACGTATTCGCATTTGTAGACTCAAGCCAACAACTCCACATGAGCAACAACAACGGTGGACAGACTTCTAAGCACAAAGCGTAACCGTAGAAAGAGAAAAAAAAACACTAGAATATAATCTGAGAATTTCAGATCAAAAGAAAATGTGTACACGCATTTTCATAGACGTTTAGGTAAGTTTATTTTTCTCTCGGCCAAACGCTGGTGTGGAATGTGGGTAGTTTTGCTTTTTACTTTCTCACTTTTCTTCGACTAATTTGTGCAATATAAAGGATTAGTAGGTGGATAAAAGTGTACGAGCATAAAAGGCGGCTGGGGCAGCACTATCTACAGCTAGCTAAAGGTACTGGTAGGCAGTGAGTGGGACGAAGGTTGCAGCCATAGTATGTGGTTTTTTGGCTGGTTAGGCTCCTTTGGACACTGCAGCTTAAATGTCTCAACATGTGGTTGAATAAGTTTTAAATACTAAACGCTGTGACAAAGCAACAGATTTCAAAAAAGAGGATTAGGAATTAGATGAAAGGAGTTGTATGTATGTGCTTGGATGAGGACCAAAGCGGGATTGGAGGAGGCAGATATGTGGTTTTTGGTAGAATGTAATTGGGTTTTATTGCTTCTGATTAGCAGATCTAAATATGTGCATACATGTGCATGTACTGTAGCTTATTTTGGAATTTTCAACTTTTAAGCCGATTTACGAATATGATAGCGTATAAATTTTTGTATAATAAATATTTGAGAGTGGAAAAAAATTCCATTAAATTCAGCATACACGATTTTAATGGTTACGAAATCTACGTTCATTGATAAAGTGAAAAATTATATGCTTTGTTGAAATCAAAAGGCGGTACACTCAAATTATGGAGTGAGGGTTTCATGGCAGCAGTGGCAAAAATTTCGCATACATCGAAGACCGCGAGCTTCCATCCGATGGCGACTGAACCGATTGTTGGTTCCCTGATCATGATTAGATTCGAATAGCAATAGAAAGGCTTGCATGCCGATTGGAATTTATGTGTGTTCTGTCTAGTTCACAAGAAGAGTGGCTCTGCCATATAAGCTAACGCGGGATCAGCCTTCTGATCATCTGTTATAAAGTCTCATCGAACGTGGCGCGTAAAAGGCTAAAGCTTTACAGATTGACCAACTCTATATGATAGGCAGGCTCTCTTCATTAGTCTTGTTCTGAAGCCAGAAATTAAGATGAATCTTTGGACAGCTACAAATCGCATTCTGCCTACTGCACTCAAAGAAAGTACTGAACTTTTGTTGGATACCTTTAAAAACAACTTTCCCTAAGCTTGATTAGGATCGCTATGCTAGTTTTAAAAGCTTCAGGCCCAGTGACATGCTGTCTTTCACACTGAAGTGCCTGGAAAGATGATGACCCTTGTGGGACAGCTGTGCGAAATCAGGCTGTCATAATATGCAATGCCTTCACTAACAACAAATTTGCAAATGCTGATATCGATACTTTTACTTGGAAATAGTATCGAAAGAAAGTATCGATACCTGAAAAATATCGAATCTAAAGTATCGACACCTTTTGGAAATAAGTACTCCGTATGAATAAAGTTAAATTTTTTTAACCCTCTCTTGCCCGAATTAAATTGGGTGCAGCTAAAACTTTTTGATAGTATATTATTTTTGGCTGACCTTTAGATATAAGCTGGTATAAATTTTAGGCGTCTACGATTTCTGGTTTTATCGTTATGAAAATGTTGCTTATAAATGTTTACAAAGTTTTCTAATAAAAACTAAAAACAATGTTTAAGGCTTGGTGTTTTCATCTAATTTTCTTTAATAAATTTTATAACTAGAAAAAATATAATTTATTATGTGTATTTTTCAAAATGTTGCAGAATCACTTCTAGCAACATTTATGTTGCGCACAAGTAGTCACCACGAAAGGACGCTGAAAACAAATTGGTTCTATAACTATGGAATGAAATTCAGATTTTTGCCTTCAAAGTATTCTAAAGTTCCACCTAAAACAAACCGTTAGAAAAAATATTTCATACAAAAAAATGTATAAACCAAAATGTCATTGTTGCTGATATGCAACATTGGTCATGAAAAGGTTAAGACATAAGTTAAACATCCTCTGGGAATCCCAAACTCCAAATAATAAAGTGAATAATATAGGAACTAAAAATAAATAAAAGGCCAATAAATAGCATAACTATATGTTTAGATAATATATTGGAAAGATTACTAGAAAGTTAGTCTCGTTTAAGAAAACAATTTTTCATAAAATATTTCAGCGAAAAAGTCTTCCCTTGTTGTACTTCCCAAGAGTAGAAGTTTTTAAAAATGTTTTCACTTCAACCGATTTCTTGACGTGGTTATTTTTGCCCCTGATTTCGGAAACAATCGTTCGCAAGGAACAGATGTTGGAAGTATATGTAAATAAGTTTGTGCTTGTTTACACAATAAAGGAAATGTGGTTTTCAGCTCCTATAGTTCTTCTAAAGCCTTCGACTATCCTGCCTGAAGCTGCCTGGGCTGGAGAAATATAAAGACACTTCGTCACCTTTCGTACACCTTTTTTTCTTTGACCAATGGCAAGCTGTTTGTGGTGTTGCCAGAAGTCAAAGTCATCTTTGGCTACTTCTTCCTCTTCTGAGCTTGTTGACACATCCAGACTAGATGCGGTGATGATGTCAAATTTTTCTGTGCTGAACTACGTTGAATATTTTAGTTTTTTCTAACAATAATTTTTTTTTTTTTTATTGTTATATGGGCCAAATTCCTAAGTTTTTTGTTTGTTGGGTTGGAGCTGCTTCGGCCGTTTAAATAAAAAGGCTAAAATACTTTTTTGTTTTCCCTTGTCCCTCCTACGCGTTTCGACACTCTCGTGCCATCCTCAGGGAGTCTGTTTTATTTGGACGATAAACAATAAACACAACAAACGAAAACCATGATTAGCAAAAGCAAAATAATAGTTACATATGCATATATGTACATAGCAACAATTACATACATACACA
>JAPVRG010233900.1:0-27322 GCA_029783565.1 Rhagoletis cerasi | reverse complement strand
TGGTACAAAGCTCAAATAACACTTGCAAATAAATGTAAATACGCCACATAAATAATAACATAATATTTATTATTTTTTGAAGCTAGCACAGCTGTAAGTAAATTAAATTTTCTAACCAACGTGCATTTTTTAGTAATCTATATCCTTTTCTCGTAGGTAATTTTAGTCAAATTTACATGTGGGCAAATCCCAGCGTTGCGAACGTTACGTTTGGGCGTTTCTTTTAATTTTTTTGTCGGCAAAAAAGTTCTTATGAGAACAAAATAGTGGAAATTTGAATTTAAATTAATGGCGCGTCATGGCGGTGTATTTGCCCTTAAAATTTGTGTTCGGACGTTACTCAAAATGGAAGCTATTTTGAGATGATCATCAAAGTCAACAGATTTTCTGCAAATTTTCATGTATGGAGAACACAATGTACTAGAACACTTTGAAGAGAAAATCGCAAAGTTAACTACATATATGTATTATAAAAGCTAACTTAAAGTTCGACTTACTTTAAAATCGTTGTATATGTACATACATATATTCGTTACGGACGTCACGTTGCGAACGCTATTCTTTTTGTCTTCAAGAAAAAATTTTTATGCGATATTGTGGTACGTATTTTATTTAAAGATATAGTGCTTAAAACTTTGTTTCAAGGCGTAAGGGGGGCTTATCCCATTCCAGAAATAAGTGTGAAAAGATATATGAAATTAATATATATTGTACTATGCCATTCTTGATACAAAAATGTGAGAATTTGAATTACATGATTTTTTTCGTTTTTGGTTGACTATTTCTCGTGCATGTGCCCATGTAGTAAATTTTTATTGGAGAAAACTTTTTTTTTACAAGCTCAAATGGGAAATATCGAGAAATCGATGAAAAATTCAACCCTAAATTTGTGAAAAGTTGTATAATCTATTTTTTTTATATGATAGAAAATATGTATAGTCTCTTAAAATAAGAAAAATAACTATGAGATGCATATGAATCTCACATCTTTTTCGCATTTCCTTATATGTACATAGTTAAGTGTAAAAGTCAATGTTGTGTCTGCGCGTTCACTTCGAAGCCAGTTTACTGTATCATTCGCCTTACATGACCCTACCTACATATGACCAATTCTACAGGAAATTGGAGGTTTTGTACCGTTGCCAGTACATATGTTAGTCTTATAATTTTAAGACCAGATGAACTGTTAGGCAAGTTTCTAAACAGAAACGCTGGCTTATTTTGGTTTCAGCGTTCTGCGCAAAAATTTTTTTATCAGATAATTTTTTTCTTAAAGATATAAGCCTGAAAAGTGTACTGGCAACGTTAAAAAAATTTTAATTTCGACCATATGTATGTATGTAAATGTGTACATGGGCACAGAAGAAATGTTTATTCAAATCAAACTATATCGATCTAACATTGTTCACATGGTAACCAAATATAATTGTTCATCCATTTCGTACTACAAATATTTTGAGATCTATAACCAATGACTTTAGTCGCATTTGAAATCTTTGTCGGAACGTATTTATTTTAAGTAAATTGTTTAACGGAAGTAAGGGCTTGAAAATTATACTATGAATATAAGTGTTTTTTTTCTACTCAAAAACAATAAATATTTACTTTTTTCAACTATTATATTAAATTGTAATTATTTACATTACAGCAAAACTAAACCATGTGTGATTCAGCTTGTCATTTATATTGTTTGCATGACTCATGCTACTGTCATTCAACTCTACATTCATGCTGCAGTCATTACAAATACTACAGATGTTACTGTCGCACCTACCATCGTTCGTGCTGCTGTTATTTGTGGAGAAGAAAATGCTATCTACTTTAAAAATCGAGCGCAGTTTCATTTTTCGAGAGATCACTGTTAATAGAACTAATTTTAAGGCGTAAATTATATTTATAATAGCATCATTGTATTCCTGTTAAGTAAATAAGTATATGAATAATCAAGTGTTCATAAGTTATTGAATTAAATAAATTAATAAATAAAATGATCACCACGAAGAGACTGTTCCATTATTGGTGATATTTTGAACGTAATAAGTAAGTTAGGTATCAACTAATGATTGAAAAATTCGTGGAGCCACAACGCGAGTTTTAACATAAAATTAATATGTATTGTTTTACACCAAAATATAGACACACGAAGAACGCCTTTATTATAATTTTTGACTATTTTCCAACCGTTTCTTAATTAATTAAATAATTAAACTTGTTTGTACAACCACGGTCAAATCCCGAATTTTAGACTTTATTGCGTAAATTAAAAAAGAGGTTGATTTACGAAAACCCGAATAGAATTTAAGTTGCGCAAATTGTTGTTCGGAAATGCATCATGTACAAATATTTAAATTTAAATGGAATAAGAAATATTAATCGTCTCCACCCTGTGAAATCACAATTTTTGTATTAATATGAATCACACTACATTGTTTCTTTTATTTAGTTTGGTGTCTGAGACAACAGCAACGCCAAATTTAGTTTACTAATTAAGAGTGAGGTCCATTTGTCAATATTTTTAATAAAGTTAAGTATAGGTGCACGAAAAATTGCTATTCGTATTGGAGTATTATGGTTTCACTGCAATTGAAACCGAATTTTCTCGCCCCAGGTTAGTAAATATATATATCTATGCAAATAGCAAGCAAATAAACCAAATTGAAATGCTTAGAATATGTGGTGGCCTAAATTAATTGCCAAGTAGCTATAAATAAAAAATAACTCTGTAAATGTGCTGAGTAATTTATGTGCCAATACCTCAGCTAACATATCGACAGGCCATAAACGGTATTCACAGGGAGTCTGACCAAAGTTTCATGGACTCCAGGCCTTTGAACGCCGTTTTGGGAACTCGACCACCGGACGTGGACGAGACTGAACTTCGTCTACCTCAAGAGACACGCTCTACGTTGGCACAACTGCGCTCCGGATACTGCAGAAAATTAAACTCGTACCTGAGCAGGCTGAATCCAGATGTTCCCAATTCATCCGCAGCATGCGGAGAGTCACCACATGACTCGATGCATCTTTTTACATGCCCCTTAAACCCTACACAACTAACGCTCCTCTATTTGGACCAATCCAATGGGAGTAGCACACTTCTTGGGCCTCCCGTTAGTTGAACTTGATGACAACGACTGAGAGACAAACCGATTTAGGCAGGGCTAAGTAAGCCTCTACAACAACAAAATTTTTTTATATCTACATAGCTTAAACATATCTCGGATTTCATGCTAGCGAGCAAGATCTCGAACTCTACGTTTAAACTTATTTTACGGTTTACAAATTAAACTGTTCTTGCGAACTTTATCAGCGAATTTGTACTTTCTAATTTTTTTCCAGATGTCGATGAATTAGGGTCCAAAAAAGACGATTATGTTACTTCTAATAAAACGGAATCTTGTTTTATATTCAATTCAAATCATTCTTTACCAATAATCGAACAGCGAAAACGTCTACCTATCTATAAATACCGCAGAGATATTTTATATTGTTTGGAAAAAAATCAGGTTTTGATATTAGTTGGCGAAACTGGTAGCGGAAAAAGTACTCAACTTCCACAGGTATACAATTTTTTAATGTCGAATTCTCTCGATTTTTTATGTTATATAAAAATTATGTACAATTTTTCTAGTCTAATATGTATATCCATATCGAAAATAAAAACTCAAATTTCCATATTACGTTGTGATTGCCATTCATTACCTGACGCAACTCAGCTTTTGATATACATTTACCTTTTCCATTATATGAGGAAAATTGTTGTTATCAGATATCCGATACTTTCGGCATTTAAATTCAGTATTATGTTCTTTTTTGTTAAATCTGTATGTTAAAGATACAGCCCGATAAGTAAATACTATTTTATTCGCCATTGGGAAACAGAATGGAACTATAGATATTTAATTATGTATGTATGCACATCTGTGTGTATTTCGAATGTATGTATGTACTAAAGTAAAATAGCAAACATATTATGTAAATAGTAATTATCACAAAAAAAAACAATTTTGAGAATTGTATAGAAAATTGGATTTATAACATTTTTATATTGAGGGTGACTCAAACAAGCGTTCACATGTTGATTTTAAATACTCACAGCTGGAGTATTCACACCTGCCTGGTTATCAGGTTATCTGGTTAACAATTAATATTCTCTAGCGTATTTTGTTGTTGTAAACTGAGAAAAAATATAACCACATAACCAGGTGGGAATACCCCAAATGTGTTTAAGTTAAGTTTTTTATTTCTTCATAAAAATATTGTTCATGCTATAATCAAAGTTTCAGACGTTCAAAATTTAAAAAAATTCAACAAATCATCGAAATTTCGATCTTCTTTATTCGGAATTATTAGAAAACTTTTGGGTACAAAATTTTGATAAAATAAAGTGCATGTTTGTAGCAGCTAAGAATTCGCGATTTTTTTTTTTTTGCCTATGGTATTTTGAAATTTTCTTCATATAAAAATTTCAATTTATAAAAAGCTGGCGTTGATGTTTTGAAATATATTTTGCAAACAGTCTGACATAAGAAATTCATGTTTATATGGAAAAAAGTGTGAAAGGTCGTCAGCAAAACAAAAAATAATTAAAAATCAAAGCGAATTTTCAGCCGCTTGAAACTTTCACGTTACTAAAATTTTATGGACTATAATACTGCATGCCCTAAAAAACAAAAATTAAAAAATTTTAAATTTTGATGAACTTTTGAATTTTTCTAAATTTTATGTATATGCAGGTAGTTTAAATCTTTGATTTACATGGTTTTGGTTACAGCATAAGCAATATTTTTTTTTTAATATCAAAAAAAAATTTTTTTTAAAACTTTCGGAATATTAAAAAAAAATCAACGTTGTTTGAGCCATTGTATGTATATTCGAAAATTTCTATTTCTAATTTTCACTAAGGCAAGTTTCTGATATAAGAATCCCCATCTGACTTCTTGTTGTAGCGGCTACTTAACCCTGCCAAGAAACAAAATCTTACAGACTAGAATTATTTGGTGAAAAAGAAAAAACTATGCCAGGAACACACAGATTCAATTAGACTTTTAAGTGACTGTCTTTTAATAGAAAAAGCAATATTTAACATATGGGAGATTTTATTAAATTCAGTGAGAGCCACCCATATCGGAGCTTGACCCCAACAATTACCTTTAGCAGAAGTAATATAAAACAGCGGGACGAAACGCAAGATTCTGTTAGGGACATTGATACAGATAAGCTCAAGTAATCCAGGGCAATCAATGAATATTTGTGGCGTGAAGCGCCACAGAACTCAAAAATCCTCGTGCCCATACAATTTGTATGAAGCATCCCACAATAACACGGCGCTAACGCCGAGCAAATGAATTTTTCAATTTTGACAGAGCGTTACGTTTTGAAGTTGGGTGCGGAAGAAAGACCGAAAGAAAGAGAATAAAGAGTGAAAAAGGAAACGAGAATAAAAACGAGAGGAAATGAGAAAACGTCAAAACTAACGCCGCGTTTATTTGGGTATGCCACGCGCTGGCACTCGGCGTTAGAAAACGCGACGCTAGCGCTCCAATTTAGGTACCGCAGTAGCTTAATTGCATGGCGACATGTTAAGATAACAGCGGCGAATAACGTCGTGGATTCAATACATTTTGCGTTCCAAATTTTGCACCTTCTCCAGAGAACTTGGAATAACGAGAAGGTGCAAAATTTGGAACGCAAAATGCCATGAGTCCACGACGTTATTCGCCGCTGTTATTTTAACATGTCGCCATGCAATTAACATAGAAACATGACTGTTACATCACTGTAAAAACGTAAATAGCACTGTAGAAACGTTACAGCTCTGTTAAGAGATGATTAAATATGTTCCACTGAGTAGTTTGCACCATCTCGTTTCTATAAGTTCTCTGCTTCTCGTTATCCTAAGTTCTCTGCACTTGTCCATTTGTGCCCGGGCAAAACGCCCGCGCTGTTTCGGGTTCGAAGAAGAAGACATTTACTATCCGAAAGTGGAACGTATTCGCCCATTCTATTACCCATTTTATCCATGTTCCTAGCGTGAGGAACGCTTTCTGGGCTATTTCGGACACCCGCGGGATCCCTCGGGCTCGTGTGGAACAGAGCTCTTAATTTTGTACAAGTCGCAGTTGAGTTCAAACATCAGAAACCAGTATTTATGAAAATTGTAGAAAGATCGCATTACATACATACAAGCACTCGATATACATTTCATGAAGAAAAACTATGGTATTTCTCATTTATTAAACAATTCATGGCAACTTAGTATTACTCCCCAGATTCGTTTACAGCTAGTTTATTTGCTTGCCGTTTACCGATTGTCTCTTTTTGTCTATGTTAAAGTGATATTTGTTCCAGATTCACATTTCAACCATATTTGCTCGATCACACAACGGTTGTGACATGAACGTTTATTCGCAATGCTAATTGGAGCAATTCAATAGAAACAAAAAAATTTGAAGAAATAACGAGAAAAAGAAAATAATTTTTATTTAATTTTAATCACCTAACAAACCCACCCAAACACACAATCGACGGCAACATGGTGGGTCCAAGCTCCCAAGTTAGTAAAGCGCTGCTTTGCCTTCTCTTCCTGTTATTGGCATTTTATATTTTTATGGACATTCAATTATATTTACGTATAAAAAATTATCCAATCGAACGAGATTACCACTTGAATACAACAACACTAATAACAAATAATGTACTGGGTGGTTCACCAACAACGGATTTGACGGTAATCAAATCAGTCGGATATTACGAGCAACACCATTGGGTATCTTGCGATGTAAATCCACTTTGCCACGTGACTGTAAAAGCTGTTCTCCTCGATCATACAAATCATTATCTCTTTGCGCCGCTTGCTACCATATTCGACAATGTAGTTGGCATTTCGCGCAGCTCATTCATCACGGCGAACATGATATCGTTCTTCCATGTGGGAGTGGCATGCATTGCGGGAAAAATGGTTGCATCCGACAGTTTGGGCTATCGGCGGTTGGGTGTGGTACTCTTCCAGTTCCGCACATTCCTTGATGACTTGGATGGCCATGTGGCGCGTACCAAGAAGCATGTACATGGAGAACGTTCAGAAGTTGGAACATCGGGCTACTATATAGATGGACTTTGCGATGCTTTGGGTTGTATTGCACTACTTTTGGGCATTTTCTTTTATCTAAAAAATAACCCACCGCGTCGCGGTTACTCTCAACTACCAATGAGTGAATCAAAACTACCTGAACCAGTGACGAGACCCAAAACGAAGTCGATGACACCGAAAATTGTCAAGAAAGTTTTAAGCTTCACAGGACAGCTGCTTGTTAGCTCGACTGCTTGGAATCGCTACATTGCCGTATACCAAGACATGTTGGAGCGTAACGACGTGACACCAACGCAATTCATCCGTCAGAATATCACATTCAAGTCAGCGTGGTTCTTGTGTGTGGCTTGGATGTGGCGAATAGTAAATGTGCATTCTTTGCTTCATATTGTGTTACTAAGTATATTCTGCGATAAATTGTGGGACTTCTTAAAGGCCATACAATATGTCGGTTATGTCATATTGTTAATTGTAATTTGTATCAGTGAAATGCATGTTATTGAGGCTCATAATTACATTTTTAACACTATTTCTGGCAATAACACATCGTTCTGATCCATTTTCTTTTTCTAAATGTCGTGTTTGTATAAAATGTGAACTGTTATTCAATCCAAAATATTTTATGTAAAATTTAATACTATACGAAATTCAATATACAAGTGCATACATACATACATATATTGCAAAAAGAAGTTAACAATGAACAAATTGTGTGTTGATTTTTAAATAAAAGCTAAATAGGTTATATATTTGTGTAAGCGTGCATTTTCATTTCGATTTAGTGAAGGGGAAATAAAGTCATGAAATTATTCTCACTATACATACATATGTATGTACAGTATGTTAGTAATTCCTTATTTATAAACTATAAATAACTGAAGCTTCATTTGAATATAGCTGTTAAAATGGGGAGCTATGTGCCGGCAATTGAGGACAACGGTTTAAACTTTGAATAAAAACAACCTTCATTCAAATTATTAGGAATGATACCTTTTGTTTTTAAAAAATTAGTAAGTATGTTGTTATAAAATATTAATTCTTAAATTAAGTAGATTTTGAGATTTGCTACGGCACAGATAATAAAAACCGGAAGAATTTTGCATGACGGATTTAATCAGATTACAACCTTAAACAATATTCCCATTGATTCTGATATCTCTATAATGTTTTGATATAACTCTGGAGTCTCAACTCTTAGTGATCGTCCAACAAAAGAAAATTTCGAGTACAAGTATCTTAATTTATGTTCACGTTTCCTATTCGCTTACGACAACCTTTTACCCAGGCGACGATATGTACATACATACATACAGATGTATGCAAGAAATAATCTATAGATCAATACCGCGACCTGATGGCGATATATTACTGAGTTGTTCATTTCCGAATTTAAATGTACATACACACATATGTATAATTTTTATATACAACAAATAAAATTCCTCGACTTCTAACATCATCCAATTTAAAAAAATATATATACTAAAATGAAAACTATTCGTCCTTAAGTATCTATTTGAATTGGGTTGGCATACAAAAGGCGCAATCGGGTTAACCCAGCCACGTCGCATATCCGCCATAACATTAGCCAACCGCGTAGCGTTGGAGAGAGGCGAAGCCATTGGTGATACTGTGGGATTTGTAGTGAAGTTTTTGGAGAAATGTTCCGACGCTACGGCAATAAAAGTGAGACCGCAATACCCTTAAAGGGCTAACCATTTCATTTTTAATTTTTTTTTGTAGTACATGACAGAGGGCATCCTACTTCGCGAACTTCTCACTGATCCTTTACTTATGCGTTACAGCGTTATCGTAATTGATGAAGCGCATGAACGAAACTTAATAACGGACATCATTATTGGTTTACTGAAGAAAATTGTCAGCAAACGGCCAGCTCTCAAGTTGGTCGTATCATCTGCTACGATTGATGCTGATGACTTTGCCGATTTCTTCAAAGTAAATTCCAGCATAATTCTATCTGTTGAAGGCAGAACCCATCCGATAAGCACATTCTATGCAAGCAAACCTTGTGCCGACTATGTCAATGAAGCTGTCGAAACAGTGTGGAAGATACATAAGAAGGAAGCACAGGGCGATATTTTAGTATTTCTAACAGGTCAAGAAGAAGTACTGCAAGCTGTCAGTCTAACAAAGGACTACATGAGCTCTAACGATGACAATACCCTACAGCCGGTACCGATGTATGGTTCGCTAACGCATAGGGAGCAATTGAAGGTGTTTTTTGGAGCGGAGAAAGGCGTGCGGAAGGTTGTATATGCAACAAATATCGCTGAAACATCTATTACTATACCAGGTGTTGTTTACGGTAATTTCAACTTTTTGAAGCAATGCCTTTTTTAAATCTAACTCTCATAATAAACGGAATATTTTCTTTTCCAGTGATTGATTGTGGCTTCATCAAATTAAAGTGGTTCGATTCAGAAAGCGCGACCGATCAATTGGTCGTGGTGCCAATCAGCAAAGCTACTGCTATGCAAAGAGCCGGACGTGCTGGGCGCACACGGCCTGGGAAAGTGTATCGATTATTTACTGAGGAAGATTATGAAAAATTACCAGACAGATTTCCGCCTGAAATACGTCGCTGTGAATTGAGCGCAATGATACTGAATTTAAAAGCACTTGGAATTAATAATATTTTGAAATTCAAATTTCCTTCAGCACCGCCCGCCAAAAACGTGTTGGCTGCATTAGAAACCCTGCATGCTTTAGGTAAGTATTGGGTAGTTCATTTAGAGGTACTTTTTTCAAAAAATAATAAAACAATCGGGGTGTTCACGCTTGCCTGGTTATCAGGTTATCTGGTTATGTGGTTATATTTTTTACATAGCTTACAACAACAAAATACACCAGAGAAAAATAACTTTTAACCAGGTAACCTGATAATCAGGCAGGCGTGAACACCTCAAATGAAAAAAATCAATGCTCGAAGGCGTCTCCGAAATTATCTTAAAAAAAAAACAAATGTCAAGAATGGTTATTTTATATGATAGTAAATAAAATTTGTTTTATTTAATTTTTATTATTTAAAAAAAAGAGTACCTCTAAATGATTTTATTGCTTTAAAAAGAAAAATATATACAAGTATGTTTTTTTAATTTAATTTTTAGAAACTTGTTTTTCTTTTTTTAGTTTAACTAATCTTTTTTATTTCATTTAATTTTTACACTTATTTTATATTTTTATTTTATTTAATTTTTTTCTACTTTAATTTAATTAAGTTTCTTATAATTTTTAGATTTAATTTAATTTTTAGAAACGTTTCTATTTTTTTAATTTAATTTTCTTTTAAATTTTAGGTTTCATTGTGTTCAGAAGAAAACTATTTTTTTAATTTAATTTTTAGAAAGTTTACTGTTAAAAGACAAACAGAGCAACAATAAGACCTCCACTAGTAGATCTTTCAAATAGTCTTTCGAAAGACAGAAAATAGCTTTCAAGATAGTTGCCAGAATAGCCAAGTGTCTTACGGAAAACTTGTATCTTTCGAAAGACTGTGGTGAGTTGAAAGGCTAGAATTGCCCTGTAAGTTAACGAAATGACCTTTGACGACCGAAAATACGTTAATATATAAATTTAAATAGGTTTGTTCGTCGAAAGACTAGCAAGAATTATTCATCACTCAAAATAACAGAGAGTAAGAAAAAAAGGCTGAAACGACGGTAATTGGAGCATATGGCAGGATCACCTTTTTTGCGAATTGAGCAGAGCACATTTAAACCCCAGTCATCGGGCATGCGTTCATCTGACCATGTTCTGCATAAGAGTTTATGTATGCACCTCAGCAACTCCTCGCCACCGTACTTGAATAGCTCAGCTGGCAGGCCGTCAGCTCCAGAAGCTTTGTTGTTTTTCAGCCACGTAATCGCTATTAGTACCTCGTCATAGTCAGGTGGTGGAACATCGACTCCATCATCATCGACTGGAGGCTCGGGTTCGTCTTCTCCACTACTTTCAGTGCTGCTACCATTCAATAGGGTGGAAAAGTGTTCCCTCCATAATTCCAGTACGTTCTGGATATCGGCCACTAGGTCGCCATGGTTATTCTTACAGGGGCTCGCCCTGGTCTTGAAACCTTCCATAAGTTGCCTAACCCTCTGGTAAATTTTTCGGGTGTTTTTCCTGTCGGCCAGCATTTCAAGCTCCTCGCTCTCACGTATTTCGGCCTCTCTTATTGGGCAAATACGTCTCGCTTCCCTCTTCAGCTTCGTATAACGGTCCCACATAGCTCGCTTTGCGTGCGTGCGTATCTTGGCTGCAACAAGATAGAGGTCCGTGTCAATGTTTGGCCCTCGGAGTGTACGTGTGTCTAAAACACTGGAAGCGTGCCTTCCGCCTATCACGATATTGTCGATTTGGTTTCACGTTTTTCAATCTGGAGACAGCCATGTAGTTTGATGGATCTTTTTATGCTGGAACCCAGTGCTGCATACTGTCATGTTGCGGGCCCTGGCGAAGTCGATCAGCCTCAGTTCGTTATCGGACGTTTCGTCATGGAGGCTGAATTTCCCGACATTGGCCCGAAGAGATCCTTAAGTGCCTTGTCCTTCTCTTCCGTCGAGGCGTGGACGCAGATGAGCGAGATGTTGAAAAATCTCGCTTTAATGCGGATTGTGGCTTAACGCTCGTCCACCGGGGCGAACGACAGCACTCGGCGACGGAGTCTCTCCCACCATCGAATTTACTCTCCTTTACGTGGCAGCTGCCTTGCCCCGTCCATCGCATTTCTTGGATTGCGGTGATGTCAGCCTTTTTCTTCCCGAGGACATCAACCAGGGGGCAGAGTTACCTTCACCATTAAGGGTCCGGATATTCCAGGTGCATACCCTCAAATCGGTCCTTTATTCGTTTGCCGTGGTCGTCATCAGTGCACGCGTGGCTTACGCCTTTCCAACTTTAGCTCGCTCCCAAACGGGTGTTTGCTCGCTACCCAGAGGATAGCAGATATAAATATCTACGTCTTTAGCTGCGGTTTGAACCGTACGCAAAAGAATCACTTCTGGGCACTTTGTGGTGAATGGCGGTCAAAAGTTGTCCCCACTTAAGTGGACTTCTGTGCACGAAACCATACTCCTTGAAATTCTTTCGGGTGGACAAAAAATAGGACATATATGTATGTACATTTCCTGTTATTTTAACCTTTTTCAACATACATACATACATACGTTTCAATTTCTTTGTCGTAGTAAGTATCGGGTTTCCTATATCGACTATGGTTGCGGCTGCACTCCGATTACAAATAAATCTTTTTCAGCCTAGTTCCTTTCAAATTTTTGGAATCAACTTAGTTGGTTAAGTGCACAAATATGTACTTCATTAGTAAGACGTAACAAGTCTATTAATTATTGAATTTAATAAATTTGTTTGTTCATATTATCGTCGACAGAAATGCAACCATGTGACATAATCCTGCTTCCAAATTTATGCTGGAAAATATTTTTCCAGTATGAATTTGCAACTTCTCTTCGAGGGAACTGTCGCTTTGCGCTCTCCATTTTTGAGTGATAAATAATTTTTTGATCTGTCCGAAACGCGATCTTCATAATTCGTACAAATATTTTGACGACGAATAGAATGTTGTCATTGCCTGCCTTTTTTGGTGCTGGTCGTAAACTGGGCTCGAACACTGGCCCTGCGGAATGGTACTCCTGTATGAGTCTGAACTTACCATTTTTACCAGAATTTACCAGATATGACTGGAAGTTGATCCCGTACTCGGTTCTCTGGCAACTGAGAGGAGAGAGGACAAATAAGAGAGTAAATACATAAAGTCCTCTCTTTGTCAGAAGTTACCAGTTTTAGTCCGAAGAGTTTTTGCTGGTAAATTCTGGTAAATTTGTCAAACGATCAGCTGTTGTGTGTTTGACAACCGAATTGTAAACAAAAGAAAAGTGTCCTTTGCTAATGCATGTTGAAAAAGATTTATTTAGTTGTTTGAGTGGATTCTAATGAATTTGTAAGTATTTTTGGTTATTTACTTGTGTGAGGCGAGTGTGTTACAATTTTTTACCAGAAAACGATCCCGTACAGCTTTAGTTTACTCTCTCGCGCTGAGCGAATTTTACTTGATTTAGTCCGAGGAATACGGGATCAAGCCTATGTATATAGGTTCAATCAATATTCTCCGACTAAATCTAGTAAAACTGTCAAAAGATAAAAATTCGCTTAGAGCGGGAGAGTAACACTAAAAAAAAGTACGGGATCGCTTTCTAGTAAAAAATTGCAATTTCTGACAACTTCAACACTTACTCTCTGAATTTTTCTTGTGAAGATTTCCTTATTTTGTACATATGTAAACAGACTCACCTCACAAATTCATTAGACTCCAATCAAACTACTAAATGAATATTTTTCAACATGCATTAGCAAAGTGCACTGATCTTTAGACACATTTATCATAATTTACCAGCAAAAAATCTTCCGACTAAAACTGGTAACTTCTGACAAAGAGAGGACCTTATTTACTCTCCTATATGCCCTCTCAGTTGCCAGAGAACCGAGAACGGAATCGCTTTCCGGTAAGCTTTTGTAAAAATGGTAAGTTTGGACTAATACGGGTGGCCTTAGAGCGCACGCAGAGTGCACGCTGAAAACCGACCCGAGCGCAACGCTGATTTCGATCGGCGGGCGATCAAGGTTTTACACCGCAGAGTGGATGCGAAGGGAGCACTCCATAATCCCGACAAGACATAATCCAGACAATTTTTAAAAATCCAGACGGCATAATACAGACATAACAAAATCCCCACTAGACAAAATACAGATAACACAATATCCAGACATGGCAAAAATCCGACATCTGAATATCCCGACAAGACGCAATCCAAAAAAAAAAGTTAAAACACCCAGTAAGCATAATAGATATTACGGGTACATCATTGGGCGGCAGCCCCAGGTTTACCACACAGAAAGGAGAATTTTAGTTACCTCATCTTTTCCGAAGGCGGAAAGAAGTTCTGCCATTCAAATCTGCAATGGTTTCGGTTAGTTGGGTTATATTTCAGTACAAGCTGCTCAGGTTGCCTCTGTAAATGGTAATTTTTCCTCATTTTCAAATGGTTCCCCAGGGGTCTGTGGGAGGGTTAGAGGGGGAAAGGGTGGCTTTTCGTAAAGTTTGAGCAAAGAGCGAGGTGAGAGAACAGTTTATTATATATACATATGTACATACATACCTACTTCGTTGGCCACATTGACTAGAAATCTAGGTATCTTTTATGCATTATTTGTGAGCGGAAACGGAAGACAATAAAATATAAAAATAATTTAAAAAAATTCGCGCGATTTTTTTTTATTATTTTTATATTTTGTCGGGATTGTATGGATTGGGTCTTATCTGGATTATGTATGGTCGGGATTTGGCCGTGTCTGGAATATGTCTGATCGGGATTTGGCCGTGTTTGGATTATGTTTTTCGGGATTTTGTGTGTTTGGATTTCGTTATACACCCGGATGCGAGAATCAGCGCTGAATTTTGCTCGTGCTTTAATTTTCTAATATTATTTGGTAGGGCGAGAAAAAAAATGCACTAATCAAAACATCAATATCCACAATTTTTCTTAAAATAACTAATAACCACCTGTTACGAAAAGCGAGTGAAAAATAATTTCGCTTCCTTGTGTGCCAGAGCTGAAAAATAGTTAAAAATGGTATTATCGCATTGATCCGCTTTACTGCCGGCTCCGATCGGGTTCCACTTTGCGGTGTCCGCGCGATTTTGTATGGAATTCTATGTACCCAGTTTTTAAGCTTGTTTCTCGCATTCACCATCTTTGCGCTCAGCTCGGCTATCAGGGTACACTCTGCGGGCGCCCTAATAGTCGGCCCTTTGCCCGATAAGAATCCAGATTATTCCGGTTAGGTAGACCGACCCAATTGACTTAGAGACAAAAATATGATAGTTTCCGAAATTCGTTGATTATTTTCTAATAATACATATGTACATACATATATGTACATATGTACCTTTTATTTTTTGCCCCATTATTCACAGTTAAAAAGTAATCATGTAAAATCACTTACCAGTTATTTTCAAAACTCTTCACTCGTAATAGATACCTGGGCTTTCTCTATAGTTGTGTTTTTGTACCTACTTTTCAGCAAACTAAAGTAACAATTGTTAAAAGTTTTCATGTTCATGTTTCTCAAGTAGCTGTTAAAACTTGTTTGCTCTTTAAACTCAAATTTTGTTCTCAAAAAATGAGTTTAAAAGCCAGATAAATTTTAAAAGCTACTTGAGAAACCGCAATAATTGTAACAATTTGCATGTAAGAAAATCAGCACACAAGCAAATAATTACTAAATAAATTTTTGGAATTGAAAACTTGAAACAGCCATAATATAACTATTTAATCAAAATTTCATAAAACTAGTAACTACTAGCAAGGTTAGCGTTTTCGTACTTTTTTTGATAGTTCTCTCATTAGGTAATAGCAATTCTTGGAAATTAAGTTGCTGGCAAGTTACTGTATATTATTTTGTTGGAGAATACGTGACCACAAACTATATCCTTGTAAATTTAAATTAAATTGAATTTTCGCATTTATTTTCGAATATAGCGCGGCGAGAAACGCAACCGGACACCAAACACACACACGAACTGCAAAGCCATCACAAAATCACCCCATCTTCCTATTGCAGTCGAACTAGCAACAAGTTCAGAGGAAAATACATACATGCCTACATATGTGTGTTGCATGTACATATCCATACATATGGATGTGTATAAATGCGCATGAATTATGTGCTTAATTTGACCGCGCCACAAATCAGCTCGCTTTCAATTAGACAACTTAACTAATATTTCTTCACTACTTTATTGTATTATAAAAAGCACTGCACTTTATTTGCTACGTGAAACATATTTTGCGATTTATTATTAAATATTTTTGCACAGTTTTACATTTTTTCGTCGCGAACTCTTCATTCTGCAACCGACGCCAACTGACCGCGAAAATTCCACTAACTACCGTTACTGGAATCGACTACACACGCATACTTTCTTTCGATCGTTCAACTTTCGTTGACATTTCAATTGTCTCATCTCTCTCTCCAGCACTGCTTTAATTACCTCTAAGTTTATTTCCGTTTCCCATACACTCGTTTGTGCAACCGCTCGCGCTAGTGAGTTTTTGGGCCGAACCGATTAGGAAGGCGTGCGGGACGAAACAAAGGAAACACAGAGAGTCACACATTTGCAACTCAAAATGCATGTTTTATTGTGCGGTATTTAATGCAAAACTTCAAACATCCTTTGTATGCATGTGGATAATGCAGTAATTTGTGAATAACGCAGTGGTGTTTTTGCGAATGTACCACAAGCTCTGTTGAATAACAAATTCATTTTACTGCTTGAGCTTTCAAAGGAACATACATATTTAAAATAGAAAATAACGATTATTTTACATATTTATTCTGAATTAATACATACATACATACTTTTTTTTTTTTTTGTAACAATTCATTTTAGGCGCTATCGATAATGATGGGAATCTTACGAAACCGCTTGGCTATTTCATGGCCGAAATGCCACTCCCACCAATGCTCAGTCGAATGCTGTATATGTCAGTTTCCATGGGCTGCTCCGAAGAGATTCTTACGATAATTTCTATACTTCAAGTGGAAACAGTGTTCGCCCAACCAGCCACCGGGCAAGGTCAGATTAAGGCACGTGTAGCCAAACGTCACTTCGAGGTTGCCGAAGGCGATTTAATTACTCTACTAAATGTTTTCACGGCATTTGTTGAAAATGATCAGAGCAAACAATTTTGTCGTACACACTATTTGAACTATCGCAATCTCAACTGTGCGTATGAATTGCGCGAACAATTGGTAAAACTTGCAAAGAAACACCTAAACATTTCCTTGAAATCTTGTGAAGGAAATGTAGAAACTATTTGTAAATGCATTACATCGGCATTTTTCCTCAATGCAGCATATCTTCATTATACGGGTGTCTACAAGAGAATACAAGGAGGTCTTGACTTATACATACATCCACTTTCAACGTTGTATACATTGCCACAGCCACAATATATTCTTTTCACGGAATTGGTTCATACGACTAAACTTTTTATGAGCAATATAACTGTTATTCGCCAGGAATGGTTAGCTGAACTATCGTCGCATTACTATTGTAAAACATCTAGATAAAAATGTAATTAAATAAAAGCCTTGCTCATCAAATTCAAAAAGGACATACATACATACTAATGTTATTCCCCAAATTTCTAGTTTAGTCTAAAATTTTTGCCATCATTACTTCCTCTCAGGTTGTTTATTGCAAGCTTGGCTCCAGGTCATCACATAAAATTGATACCCTATACAATCATACTACGTGTTACGTTTATGGAGTATGAAAATTTGACCACATATCTGCTTGGAGATGCAGTTCATTGGGTTGCGAGATAACTGATTATTTAAAAGCTATAAATTGCATCTTCTCTTCAGGCTGTTATGTATAAAGACTCCGTTATAACTATAAGAACTCTACTGTTTTTCGTCAATGGCATAAGAGTGTGGAACTCAATTCCTACCACTAAGTTCTGTGCTAACCTACGAGTCTGTGTACCTACCAGTTTTTAAATTTGTCAGATTTTTCTTTGTGGATACATCTAATATCTTTATTGCAATGTTTAATTCATAGTTCTTAATTGCTGTACTATAAAAGATTTATGTGTGTAGATCTTTTTTTACTAATGCTTCAAATTGAAAATTTATCGCTAGCACTCGTACTATGTATAATGTACATACTACCTGCCGGACTTTGGACAGGAGCGTTCGCAATTGAAAGCAGTGTCCCCAGCCACATGTTTGTAGCAGTACGCAACATTTCCACTGAGGCTCGTTTTAAATTTGTGCGCCTGGTTAAATTTGGAAATCGATAATAGGCCTACATTCATACATATGTACATTTACATGACTATGAATGTAAATACACTTACATATGTACATACGTGGATTTGTTACTCTTATTCCGGCGATCTACATAAAACGTGCAAATGTAGGTATGGAAATGTAATTTTTACTTGTAAGCGTGTGTGATGTATACATACACACATACATATATGCACGCAGGATGAGTCATATTACCTTATTGGTACTACTTCTACCTTCTGGGGCAAATAAAGGACATAATAAGGGTGGAAATGATTCATAGAACAGAAATACATAACATGGAGTGAGAATCCAGCTGCTTTTAATAAACTCGACATTTACGGGTCTATTCTACAGTGGTAATAAAATTTACCCGGATATCAAAACTTAGCTTTTAGTAAATTTTGTTCGAATTTCGTATTCTAAGCTCGGTAAATTTTGTTACCATCTCATAAGCAGGTAATAAAATATTGCTCCGCGTAGTATGCTACACCAGAATTTCCACAAAACTTCATAGCTGATTTGCTGAATAGATTAAATTGTTACCAAGGTACCTAGAATAAAATATAGTTCAGAAATAAGACATGCTTTGTGTTGTAATCCTAGGAGGTACCTACATACATATGTACCCAATTTTCTAGGAGCATTTGTGATTCGCCTATCGATCTCACGATAGTAAATACTACTTTACAATATCGATACGGAAAATCGGCATATTTTGACAGGAATATTTTGTTGTTGTTATAATCCAAGGCGAATTCATATGAATTCGCCTTGTTATAATCTGACACCATAAATTCTGATAAATTCATACTAAGAATAAACGCATTCGCCCCTTTCATTCATTTTCACATTTTTTGAAACATCTACCCAATTTTATTTTTGACCCAATCATGTACTTATGTAGCTAATTTAATTGAAAACACACAACGAATTTAGTATTATTTGCATTTTTCGAACTTTCGAAGCCAACTGACTTTATTCAATTAAATAAAAATACATTTCGATTTAACGAAACCCATCGATGCCAGACGAGCCATTTTTGAAAATTTAATTTTCGTCAACCTCAGCTTCTTGTTCTTCTTCGAATTCGGCATCTTCGTCAGCGGTTGCTTCTTGATACTGTTGATATTCCGAGACCAAATCGTTCATGTTGCTTTCAGCCTCAGTGAATTCCATTTCGTCCATGCCTTCGCCTGTGTACCAATGCAAGAAAGCTTTTCTACGGAACATAGCAGTGAACTGCTCCGAGATACGCTTGAACAATTCCTGAATAGCTGTCGAATTACCGATAAATGTTGCAGACATTTTCAAACCTCTGGGTGGAATATCGCACACGGCAGTCTTCACGTTATTGGGGATCCATTCGACGAAGTATGAACTGTTCTTATTTTGGATATTCAGCATTTGTTCATCAACTTCCTTCATTGACATCCTACCACGGAAGATGGCAGCAACAGTAAGATAACGACCGTGTCGGGGATCGCAGGCAGCCATCATGTTCTTGGCATCGAACATTTGTTGTGTAAGTTCTGGCACTGTGAGAGCACGGTACTGTTGAGATCCTCGTGATGTTAGTGGAGCAAAGCCAGGCATGAAGAAATGCAATCGAGGGAAAGGAACCATATTCACTGCTAATTTGCGTAAGTCAGCGTTCAGTTGACCAGGGAATCGGAGACAAGTTGTTACACCAGACATTGTCAATGATACCAAATGGTTCAAATCACCATATGTTGGGGTGGTCAATTTCAGTGTGCGGAAGCAAATGTCGTACAAAGCCTCGTTATCAATACAATAGGTTTCATCTGTGTTCTCCACCAGTTGATGCACGGAGAGGGTCGCGTTGTAGGGTTCCACAACTGTGTCTGATACTTTGGGGGAGGGTACAACTGAGTATGTGTTCATTATTCTGTCGGGATATTCTTCACGGATTTTCGAGATGAGTAAGGTTCCCATGCCGGAACCGGTGCCACCGCCCAAGGAATGTGTCAGTTGGAATCCTTGAAGGCAATCGCAGGATTCAGCCTCTTTGCGGACGACATCGAGTACGGAGTCGACCAATTCAGCACCTTCTGTGTAATGACCTTTCGCCCAGTTGTTTCCGGCACCTGACTGTCCAAAGACAAAGTTATCTGGACGGAAAATTTGTCCAAAAGGTCCCGAACGCACTGAATCCATAGTGCCGGGTTCCAAATCGACAAGGACAGCTCGTGGCACATATTTTCCACCGGACGCTTCATTATAATAAACATTGATGCGTTCTAATTGCAAATCGCTATCACCATGATAGGCACCAGTCGCATCAATTCCATGTTCGTCCGAGATGATTTCCCAGAACTAAAATTAAATAGAAGAAATGCTTTTATTAACGAAAATTTAGAGGCTAGTTAACGAAAATATGAATATTCGAGCGCTAATCTAAGCTTTGAATTTAATTATAATTTATCTCTATATCACCTTTCTCTTTATGCTCGCCTACGTTAGCATGTAGATTTGTATACATACATATGTAAAGATTTTCATATGCATATACAAGTTTGTATGTATGCACATGTAGTATGTTTTATATATATATACAAGTAACTCCAATTATTTCACTATTACCATTTATCGTTAATTTTATATGTATAACAGCAGAACTTGTTTACTACCCACAACCATGTTTAGCAATTTTTAAGTGATGAAGTCATCGCATATCAAATCATAGAAGCCAAGGCGATACGTGGGCAAAAATCTTGAAGTCTGCAGTTGGTCACATTAATGCACAGACAGATATGTACATATGCATGTATGTAAGCATATAGTACATATGCATGTCAGGTATGTAATACCATAGGCAGACATATGAGACAAATTGAATGCAGCAAAACACTTACGTCACCAAATCTTAGATTAAAGAAAGATATTAAGTCTGCTTTAGAGCTTACGTCATTTTTGAACAAATATCAAGGTGTGGGCGCCTAAATAGTATTTTCACTATAAAACATCAACAACAATGTGTGTGGGTGTTCCGATCAATCAAATAGAGGCTAGCCTCTTGTATTCTTATGACAGATGTTAAGCATTTTATACCGCATAAACAACCAACCTACCAACGGACTTCCTGCATAGTAGATAAGAACATAGTACATATATATTTATTTATATATACCTATATGTATATATATATATATGTAGGCATATAAAAAAATTAATATGACAACTGTTATTTAGTTTCTTGTTTGTTAGTGTTTTCGTTTTGGAACGAGCTTCAGTCATCCTATTAGGGTTTGGTTTTGTATTTCATGCTACCATTTCAATACATAAAATTTGTTCTATGATTCATGTCGGCAAAAATTGTGTACATAAAAGCTAACACGAACTCTTCGTTCTAACCTCTCCAACTACTTACATATGTGTATGCAAATATATAGTTATATTCATATATACATATTTATGTATATGCATACACAACATATACCAAATGCCGACGTCACTCAATTGGTTACGAACGCCGTCGGAGAAAAGCGACCTATTTTGAAGTGCTTTATGAATATATTTTCATCAAATTAGTAATCAAATTTTATCAGATGCAATTATTCAAGTCCTTAGTTTTTGTTCAACCTAAATACCAGAATGACCAGTGCTTTGAAGAATGCTATCCATTCATACATATATATTATCTGCCGGTACATAGATACATATGCATGTATATGCAACTTGCAGTTTGCGCAAACATTTCTCCGAAAAACTGTACATTGCATCCAAATAACACACCTCATCGATAAAGCTGCTTTCTTTATATTAAATCCTTGATTATTGCCATTTTCTAATGCTATATACATTCATGCCTACAATCAAATACATCAATCATTGCATGACCCGGAAAATATCGATTTCTCCTCTTATGTAGTAACTATGTAGATACATACATATATATCAGGAAAAAAATTTCAACACTATTCCTAATGAAATTCCACAACTTACCTTAGCTCCAATCTGGTTACCGCACTGGCCAGCTTGAATGTGAACGATTTCTCTCATCTTGACAATAAAATTTAATATACTTTTCACTTAAATACAAATATAATCTTCGCAAATTCCCGACGTTGCTTCTTGAACAACTGATTACTGCAAGCTATGGTTACTTTCTAAAAACAGCAAGCGCTTCTACCGCCCTTTTTACCTAGCAGACAACGCCCAATACTTCTTCGTTGGCCGACGCCACCACGCAGAGTTGCCAAAATTTTTCACATTTTTTAAACAAATGTGCAAAAAGTAAAAAATGTGCGCATTATCTAAAGCGCACATTTTTTACTAGTACAGGCTTGCATTCGAAACATAAAGGCGCATGCACATGCAACTTTGGCGTTGCGCTGGCGCTGGCGTCGCTTCGACACCTGACTATGAGTACATGCAATCATATGCACTTGTCCACATAGCCAAAATTTGGCAACGCCATACTTGGCATAATGACACTGCTTTACCATTTTTACATAAGTACGTACTTAGAAATGCGTTTGGGTAACAGCTTACACGCAAAGCTCATTTAACAGATTTCTATGTGACATCTATCATGCAGTGCAAAGTATGCATAACTGAGCCATAAAGGCTCTGTTATGCATACTTGGCGTACTTGCACTGCTTTACCATTTTTAATAAGTACATACGTAGAAATCAAAAATCAACAGACTTTTATATATGCGTTGGGTAACTGCTTACACGCACAGATAATTTAACAGATTTCTACGTTACAACTATCATGCAATGCCAAGTATGCATAACAGAGCCTTAACGCCAACACAAAGCAGAAAGATGACCAACGCTTAACTTTTCGCGTGCGTCGTTCGTCATCTGTTGCAAATAAATAAAATTATGTGAAATATGTTTCCTTTTTAATCAAATGCGGGCAAGAAATACCGTTTTCATTGCAATTATTGATACGAAATGTTAATTTATCTGTCGTTAGTATGTTAATTTAGTGATCAAAACACTCCCTGCCCAACGCTCATTGTAACAAGCACTGGCGTTTCTCGCGATGCTGTCAAACCAACACCAACGCCAAAGTTCTATGTGGATGGGCCTTAACGCTTTCTAAAATTTTCATTTTCATCTATTAATTCCTGTGCGCTTTTTGACAAAACACTTTTTATAGTTATTAATCATGATAAAAATATTTGTTATGTTATTAATATTCTTATCAACGAATAAAATGTCACCTGATATTCTCAAATTTATTAAGTTTCTCTGCAAATTAACATCATATTTCGGTTCAACCAAACTTTGCGGATAGCACGTTCTCGTGTCGTGTAAATATATAAAATTTTTGTGAACAATGTACTATGAATAAAATTGTATACTTCCTTTCTAATAGAATATTCCGCTTTAGTCATGGGTCACACTAACGAGTATGTTGCGACAGTCAAAATGGTTTCAGCTTTGTTTTTTTTATGCAATTACCGCCCTATTCCTACGCTGAGAGAAATCATCGCATGCCAATTTATAAACCTACTGTGCCTAACACTTTGACACCGAATGCAAGCATTGTCACATACTCAGTATGTCATAAAAATATAATAGAAAATTTTCATGTTTCACACACACCGAATTGCTCTTAGGGCCGTTTGTTCAATATCTGGGTAGCACTAATCGGAAGATTGTGAAAGATAAATACCTGAACACGCTGTATGAACTGACTCAACGGTACCTTAACATAGTTACAAACTGGGCTGGAAAAAGTGGCCTCGCCGTCAACCCCAGTAAGACAGAACTGGTCCAATTATGTTTTATGGCGCCCTAGTCTGGTGGAACTGACTGGAAAAGGCTACACTAGCTAGGCAGCTGGAGCGCGTACAACGGGCTGCATTAATTGGTATAAGCGGGACACTGCGGACCGCCCCACTTTAGCACTGAACGTTATGTTGAACGTAGTGCCTGTCGACGTTGCAGGCAGAACTGTTGTGGCGCGAATGGCTATTAGACTCAGGGAAACCGATTGGTTTACCAACTAGCGAACGTAGCGTATATTTTGAACGCGTCCGTTCGTAGTAATTCGGATTCAGTGATCGCATTTTCGTAAATCTCACGAAAACCGGACTAAGGGCCATTTTCTCAACTGCCTGCTAAAAATTGGCGACCGGTCTGCTTTATCGACCTTTTATCGATTGCCTGTTATAAGCATGTGAGCGACAAATTTGACAGGCAGTCATAGCATCGGTTATATTTAACAGGCAGTCGAGAAAACGGCCCTAAGAGCCGGTTGTTCAATGTCTGGTTATCACTACCTACTGGGCACCTAAGAAGGTAGTGTTGAGGTAATTCCACCTCATCCTCTTCCTAACAACTTCGACATAAGAGTCCGGTAGAATATTCAGCCTTACTGCGTGAATATCGATAGGACAGTGACCCGTTAAAACCCCCACCAGAAGTAAGAGCTGTGGCTTTGTGATGGTGAGGAGTGCCCTCGACCGCCCCCGGTCCACCCTCGGCCAAAAGGACCTTGAAATAGCGCATGTCGTGGTTTTCGCACAGCGTTCGCTGAGTTGACATGAGGCCCATCTATCCAAGAGTGTACCACAAGCGATCAATGGCACCCCCAGCCGCTCTTTATCCGGTGATAACGTTTCCCGAGTACCTTCCCTGGCCAATTCGTCACCATACAGATCCCCTCAATGTCGCTGTGAACAAGAACCCAAATAAGCCTAATGCCGAAGTATTCCGACGCGACAGAAAGAGAGAGCAGCCACTTCTTAACCAAGTTAAGACGCACCTCCAACGAGCTCAAGGCCGTGTTAGCCGCTTCGCTATCAATACATGCTCACCTCCCTGACTGTTAATACGCTCCTTAGCAGTGAATCCACCGCCTCCTTGATAGCAGTTACTTCCGCCTAGAATACACTGCAGAAGTCCGGGAGCCTGAACTTAGTGCTGATGGTGAGCTCTCGACAGAAGACCCCACCACCCACCCTGTCGTCCAGTTTCGATCCATCCGTGAAGAAGTTTACCGCACCCCTCCTCCAGAAGTCCCGCCCGGCCCACTCCACCATTGAGGGAAAGTGGGCAGAGAAGAAGCTCCTAGGAGCCATATCGGGGGCGCAGTAATCCGTACGATCAGGGATGAAGTCGAAGCCCCCTAGAACCCCAGAGCGTCCGCTACGTTCGAAACTATTTTAGATTATACGTAAAATCGGACTACGATAAATTCAGAGATAGCGTAGCAGCCGCATTCAATTTTCCCGTTTCAATTTTCAATACGCTTACAATTTTTCACTAAACACTCTTTATCTACTTTCCCACGGCACCGTGAATTACAGCCATACCTAAACAAGAGTTGAGCGGAGCATTTTCTTCCGCCCAGCGTTAACGCCGAAGTGTCATACCAAACCAAAAGCGGAAACGCTACGTCAAATGTAGAAATAACAGCAACAATGAGCACAGGTGTGTGTGTGTGAAACATGAAAATGACAGTTTCGTCGTCTTCTGCAGACAACTTCACTTCCTATCGCCCTGTCAAAATCGGATTTTCCAATACAAAACATGCACTAAAAATATCATTTTCAGCGCTTAAAAAATGCAAATAAAAAAGAAAACAATTCTATCATATATGCTTCAAAAAAAGTCAATTAATATTCTTCACAGCTTTTTGATTAAAATACTTATGTACATATATTCAAAATACATACTACATAAATATGAACATACATACGCATGTTGTACAAGATGCAATATAATAAAACAAAAATATTTGAGTATCTTCAGTAGTTACATTGTTATAGAAAAAACATATAAATATCTTCGGAAAGGCAAACAAGTAAGTCAACTTTACAAGCTGAGTAACGAATAATTAAAAAATATTGCTGTTACAATAAACAACAAAATATTAAGATATGTTCTCAAATAAAAAGTCACGCTTGTCACGTAAAAAGTTTTTGTCCATGGAATATGTTCGCTCTGTATCGACAGATGTAGAGCCCATTTCCGAAACCGTTAAGTGGCTTTGGAAAGTCAAAGTATATCCGGCAAAAGTATTGGAAATATTTTTAAGCATTTCAAAACCTTGGGTTTTCATTAACACTGCTTCAAGTTTTTGGATACGGCAGGCAAGTTCACAGATCCAATTTTATATTTGGCATCATTGAGGATGTCGATGGAATTTTTTAATTTTTTGGAAGAAATCCATAATTGATAACTTAGGGTCTACACCTGACAACACTGTCATGACAAGAGCAATACATGCACACTTTTTCACTAACACATGCACAATTCTGCAATTGTCTCAACCACTGTCTTAGCAACTTTTAATTGAACGTTCACGTTCCACATTTTGCTGAAAATGAATTGTCTTAACTATTGTCAGGACGCCTACTCCACGAAAACAATTATCAGCGTTTTTGACAACTAATACGTATTTCTTTATTGTCTTAACAGCATTGTCCAATGTAAACGCGCCGTAACTGCTACAAAACTGTTGGCAACTGTTGAGTTCAACAATTACGTCTTGATGAATATGTCAGAGAACGTAGAAAACAGAGAAGGAGCAACGTAATAGATTTTCGTGATTTGTAGCAGATCAGTTTTCGGCTAGAAGCCCACCACCCAAAAATTGTTTACAGAAATTGCTCTAGAAGTCCACCACTATTTAACAGCAAGAGCGCAAATGGCGCAAAATTAACAGAAGTTGAACACTTTAACAATTCTGAAATGTTATTTATTTTGTGCGCACGTTTATATCAATAAACAAAATAACTTGATAGTTATTTTATTGCTCCTTCCATTGAAGTTTCAATGAAATGTTGCTATATGAATTTAGTATTTGATAAACTCTTCGGAAAATATGTGCATGTACTTATGTTTGTATTTGACAACTTATGGTTATTTATCACAAGGCCGATATAAATTAATAAACGCAAAAATATAAACATATGTATTTGTAAACTTAGTTTTATTAAATACTTCTTATTTTTGCTATCATATTTTTCCTAACATTCATTCAAAAAGACAAACACATAAATGTGTACATATGTACGTATTAATAAATATGCATGCATACATATTTACGATTGATCTACTTTCGTCCTCCCCACGCCGCCTTCCATCAGACAAATTCTTAAATTTCCGCGAAATGGCACGTGTCCGACAAATTTTAATCCTATCAATACGAAATATTTAGGTTTTTGCATTCGTTTACACTGGTTTACATTTAATACAGCCAAACTCGTACATTTTGTATGGAGAATAATTTTAATTCACTTAAAATTCTTTATGTAAACACGTTTTCGACCATATATGGAACTTTAATGAAAAAAAACACAAAAATTTAATTTTATTAACAACTCAAATGATTAATACACAAAAAGACGC
>JAPVRG010233892.1:0-10420 GCA_029783565.1 Rhagoletis cerasi | reverse complement strand
CCCATCCGATTGTGAACGCACATTTTGCGCTAACTGCTTCCAACCACACCCCTCCTCGTCCAAAGACTGTACAAAATTTCTACAAGCCAAAGAAATTATAAAAATAAAAACCATAAATAAATGCTCAATGGGTGAAGCCATAAAAAAACACAAACAACAACTAAATATAGAAAGCTCACCCAGTAATTCTTACGCTGGCATAGCATCGAGCGCAAACACAAACAAAATAAATGCAATATCAACAGCAGCTACAACAAACAATAAAAACTTGTCCGCTTCTTCGAAGACTAGTAACAACTCAAATATCATTAATAACAATAATTTTGAAAAAATATACACACATATCGAAAATACGAATTCCTCTTCCAACTGTATTGCTTCCGTTGAACAAAGCAACCATTCTGACATCCATTCTGACATCCATATAGCTAAATCTACAAAAACAGTAAAAACAACCAATGATATCGCTTCAACACAAAATATTAACAAGTACAACTTCTCTTCTAATTCTCTGTCTATTATTTCCTCAACACAAAATATTAACAAGTGCGGCTTCTCTTCTAGCTCTCTGACTTCCCATATCCCATCTACACTCACTGATCGCATCGAAACAGACACTGACTACAATAGCAACCGATTTTCTTCCATTAGTTCACCTTACTCTTCCTCACAATTCCAAACATACTTCCAACCTCTCCCAACACTCTGCCAAGTTCTAGCTGCTACGCAAAAATAAAACAATTCAGATAACGAAATGGAGTAAGCCAATAACTCCTACATACATATAAGCATATATTTACATCTGCTTTTCCATCTTTCAAGTTTTATGTCGTTAAAAATTGTCCAATGGAATATCAACGGATATTTCAACAACTATCACGAGCTGCAGCTGATTATCAAAGAGAAAAACCCAGATGTAATATGTATGCAAGAGACACATATCCAATTAACACTAAACAACAGTCTCTTTTATCCCAAACAGTATATTGGCTACTTCGCGCCCAGAAAATTGAATATTGGAAAATTTTAAAAAACTCTATATCCGAGACCAACCTTATCAACTACAAAAAGTCCAACGCACGCTTTAAACGAGCGGCTAAGGCTGCTAAGAGGAGTAGATTTGAAGTTTTTACCTCACAAACCTCCCCTTCTTCAACTCCAAAGAGGATTTGGTCCGACATTAGACGTATAACTGACATTCCCCACAAACTAATCAAAAGGTGTTGACTAATTCCGCGGAAATTGCTGCCACTTTCGCTCAACTTTGGATTCGATATTCCGACGACGATAACTTTTCCGGGGAACATGTCAGGGGAAAGTAACTCTGGCTTTCCATGACGTACGCCTCAAAAAATATTTGTATATCAGCAAGTTACGTTGAAAATAAATAAAATTGTTTTGTAATTACGTTCCAGCTTAGAATTTTGATTTCACATACATAATTTATTCCCAAGTCATGCTCGGTCACAACGCTACCATCAACAAAAGTAAAACCTCCAATGCCCCGTAAAACGAGACTTTTAAGAGCTTCACAACCTAGAGCCGTTGGATTCAACAAGCAAATTGTAGAGTTCTCAAGCAAACTCTAACCATGTTCTTCCTATAGACGGATAACACAATCGTCGTCGGTAAAGTGCTTCATGCATATGACGCTGGTGTCAAAATCGAATGGCTTATCTTGCCCGCAGAATTCCACCCACTTTTTCGCCACGGCGTTGTTGCGAGGAAATGAAAATAAGCTGCATTTTGAGGCACTACCTTGACGGCTGTCGCAATTTAACACTCGGCACTTCATTTTATTAGTTTTTATAATGTATTTAATTCAAAAATCACTCACAAATTGCAAATCAACACAATTTTCACAGATTTTTCGATTAAGATTCACATTTCTTCTTTGCCTCTTATTTGTAAACAAAGCTTTGTTTACTGTGAATTACGAACTGTCAAAATCGGCAAAACCAAAGTAGCGGTACCATTGACGGCGCCACCTTTGTTCCCTACACCGTGGTATAGACCTGTATGCACATACAGATGTGTATGTGCGTATACCCTTCTAAGGAAAATAGGAAAATAATTTTTGCGTGCATAAGTACGTTTCCAGTATAGCTAGAAGTAGAAATGTGCTTCTACCAAATATTAAATAAAATCAATCCACTGGAAAAACAAAGACAAACTAGTATAAAAATATAATTGAACTTTAAGTAAATCATATTAAGTTAAGTTAAATAAAATAAACTACAATCTACTAAAATTTAAAATAACCCAATATAAATTAAATAAAATTAAATTAAATTCAATCACGCTAAAAAAATTGAATAACCTTAAATAAAATTTAATAAAAATGATGAAAAGATGAAATTCAATAAGACATTTGAATAAAATAAATGGAAAATATATATATATATATAAAAAATGAAATAATATAAATTAAAAACAAATAAAAATTAAACTGAAATAAATTTAAATAAATACATACTTATAAATTATACCAATAAATGGCCACAGCATAATATAAGGAAATAACATAATAAAAATATAAATAATTTGCTGAAAGCGGTTAATATAAAAACGAAAACCCTCACACAAGCAAATAAAACTTCTGTATATGTGACCCGGCTTATGAAAAGGTGGCTTATGACTCAAAAAAGAAAGGACTTTCTAGTTTTCACCACGTGAAAGAGCGTCTCAAAAACTATCGAAACCATGTCATGTCATGTTTTGAGCCATAAGCCACCTTTTCATAGGTCGGCTAAATGCCTGAGATACTCGATTTACTTAATTTGACTTTTTAAAACACCTGAAATTTACTTGCTACGGCAACTTACCTGACTTACCTACCTGACTTTCATACCTAATCTAACATTTTGCGACTACTTACCTGATATTTACCATTACTAATATATATACTAAAATTAGACTTACCTTTACTATTAACTTAACCTTAAAATACTTAACTTAATTATAGTCGTACAATTCATAAATTACCCTGGACTTAAGATAACCATATACTTAGTTATTTAGGACTACTTATTAGTTTTAGATCTTAGAACTTAGATTACTTAGTTTTAATGAATAGATATAAGAAAATGAATTTTTATAAATAAATGTATAATTAAAATGGGAATGTTGACGCTTTTCTTTAATTAGGAAGGCATGTAGAAATTTTAACAATGGGGCTGCTGATATTAGGGTGCGCCAGCAGCCACAGATGAGGTTGGGCCAGCACCGGGCGTCACAACTTCTTCAGTGGCGCCCTTATATTCGGCCATAGATTTTTTTGTCTTTTAAGTTTAGATTTGGCGATTTGTGGTTTAATTTCAAATATTTAATTTTAACGTTTCTTTTTTCAGTTTTTTTTTGTTTGTAACGGATTTTTTTTGAATTTTTGAAATTTTTTTTTGTGTCCGTCCGATATTTCCGGCCATGCCGGAAGTGAAGATGTTTGACAGGCATGGCTGTTTCTCTGCTATGGCGCAGGGAACAGCAGTGAAGGCATGAACGCAGCCCAGCCGACATGACTAGCCATAGTGCACCCCTTTGTGGCATGCCGCCTGCATTCACTGCTGCTCTCACGCATGCGTACCATAACAAATGGCGCCCTTCCGGGTAGCCAGGGGGGCATTTGTTTGCTGCCCTATCGACCATATGGGTCAGGAATACTGGTTTAACTTACCAAGGTTCTTCTTCTGTCTTGTTCAGCTTTTCTGAGTGTGTTCATGATTCTTGCTGCTATATTGGAAACTGCGTTCCAGTTTTCTGGGTATTGAAGCATATTTGCAACAATATTTTCAGGAGTTGGGTGTACTTCAACGACATCTTTCAGATAGTTTCGTTCTCTTTCGAACTTATTGCGGAAGAATACATGTTCGACGTCTTCGGACACGCATCCAGCGCAGGAATCACACGTATTAGTGTCTTCCAGCTTGAAGCGTGTAAGGTAAGCCTTAAAGCAGCCGTCACCTGTAAGCAACTGGGTTATATGAAAATTTACCTCACCATGAAAACGGTTTATCCATGGTTCAAGTTTTGGTATTAATCGGTGGGTACAACGACCATTGCTACTTGCGTCCCAACGCATTTGCCAGCTTACCAGAGTATCGTTTCTTCCAATTTTCTTTTTAAGAGTTAGTGGTAGGTCACCCGGTACCTCAAAATTGGTCTCCTTAGCCAAGAGGTCTATTGGGTGTAAACCTGAGACAACAAGGGCTGCGTCTTCGGATACTGTACGAAATGCACAGCAGACCCTTAGGTCGCAAATTCAGTAATTGGATTCCAGACCACGTCTGTAGGACTCCGGCTAAAAGACGTCTTCTGTTCTGCTTGGGACCGCGTGCATTGAGCATCATTCTTGATAAAGCGCAGCATGTTTTAGCAGCTTTTTCTCAAACATATTCAAGGTGTTCTTTGAAACATAGCCTTGCATCTAATATGATACCCAGATACTTAATGGCGAGTTTTGTGTTTACGAGGACTCCTTTAACGTTAAAAGAGACATATTCACGAATCTTCCTGCCTGTAACAAGAACAGCCTCGGTCTTGCTTTCCGCTAGGGCAAGTCCCATTGAGTCCAGCCACTCACCTATGAGCGATACTGTGGCATTGGCTAATGTGGATATTTGGGTTAGATGCTTAGCTACTATTACAACTGCAATATCTTCCGCGAAACCCACTATTTTGGTTTCTTTCTGGACATTGAGCCGAAGTACTTTATCGTACATTATATTCCAGAGTAAGGCTCCTAACACTGATCCCTGTGGAACACCACCAGTAATCTTGTATTCTTTGGCACCCTCGTGGGTATTATATTGTAGCACTCTTTTACCAAAGTAGTTTGCGTTTATTCTAGTGAGGTACGCGGGTGCGGAAAGATAATTTAGCGCCGCTAGGATCTTTTTAAAGGATGCCATGTTAAAAGCATTTTTAACATCAAGGGTTACTATCATGCAGTATTGTATTGTGCCTCCCTTCCAGCGTTTACCTTTTATGGCGTCCTCCGCCATATTTTCACTAGTTTAATGGCGTCAACAGTAGACCTTTGCTTTCGAAAGCCAAATTGGTTTGGTGATAGGCCACCACAATCTTCCATGAACGTATTAAGACGGTTGTATATAATACGCTCAAGGGTCTTTCCCGCCGAATCTAGCATGCAGAGTGGTCGGAAGTTAGACGGGTCGGTCAGTGGTTTATTGGGCTTTGGAAGCAGCAGTAATTTCTGCCGTTTTCATATAACAGGAAAGTGTCCTTCTTGTACGCATGCGTTGAACAATGCAGCGAAGATGTCAGTGAAGTGACTAATCGCTTTTTCCAGTGCCACATTAGGAATGCAATCCGGCCCTGAAGCCTTAGCTGGTTGCAGTTGCTTGCAGGCTCCTTGCACCTCCGCGTTGGAAACGGGAAGAGTAATTGGCAACCCACTGCTGTACTACTGAAATATAATGGAGTTCAGGTTGTGTGGGAAAAAGTGTTGAAACAATGTTTTCAATAACACTGGTAGAAGTTGGCATTTGGCCAGGGGTACGGAGTTTGCCCATGACGACCTTATACGCGAGTACCCAAGCATTTGTTTCTGCATCGTCGCATAGCTTTAGAACATGTTACGTTTGCTGTTCTTAATTTCTACCTTTAACAGCTTCTTTTTCTGTCTAAAAGACTCTGGAAGGGATTAAAAACTGGTTGAACCTCTCGCCCTTTGGTACCGCCGTCTTGAGTGCTGGCATTCCTTGCGCAAGTTCGCAATTTTTTCATTCCACCAATAGGCGGGGGCGAATCGTCTTTGGTTTGAGGTTCTCGCCATGGACGCGTCGCACGCTCTCCTAAGCCGCCTCATTACTTCGCATGATAAGCTAGCTGCTGAAGTCAGTTGCTTGGTAACGGGGACGTGTCAAAACTTTCTACGAAGAGCTCGGGATCAAAGGTTTTATTTCGCCAGGAACGGGTTTTTAGGGTTGGCACACTTCGCTGGACGTGAGATTCATTCATTTCAAAAATGATTGCATAGTGATCACTGAAGGTGTAGTCCTCGATAACTTTCCAATTCGCCCTATTAAACAGACTGGAGTGGACAAAGGTCAGATCTATAACCGACTTCCGGCCACCTCTGTTAAAGGTACATTGATCGTTTGTGTTAAGCAGAATGATATCAAGCGCGGCGAAAGCCTCCAAAAGAGCTTTACCTTTACTTGTTGTTTTCTTACACCCACATTCGAGTGCCCAAGCGTTGAAATCACCGGCAATGATGAAATTTGCTTTGCCACGGGCATCGCAGACGAGCTCGTCGAGAATATTGGTGAATTCGTTTGTGTCGATACTTGGGGGTAGGTAGCAACTGTAAATAATCAGACCACCTATTGCTACCCGAACGAATCCGTTTGCCGGGAGTATAGATTCGATCTGTGGAACATATTGGTTGCTTCTCCATATTGCTGCTTTCTCCCTGAGGTCATTTGCCCAGCTTGAATCTTGGTTATTTGTATCAAATCTGAAAACAAACATCGGTCGTCATGTTAATACATACATACATATGTAGATATGTGTCATTTACCACTTTTAAAGTTTTTTGATGTTTTTACTGAGTTGGATAAAGAAACACGCGGTTTTGTTATGCGTTTATGCTAATATTTTTTTTATTAAAAAATCGTCTGAACATGGTAGTTTTTCTTTATCCTTTGAACATAGCCCGCCTTTTTGTACTGGTTTCTTGTATTGTTTAACACGGCTAAGAGCTGCGACATTGACATTGATTTTTGTAAACAACACTGAATTACAATTCTGTGTTTTTTTTTTGTTCACCGGATGCCACTATCCAATTCCTATGTAGAACCGCTCACTGATTTCGAAAATCGAGCTAATTTTTTTATGGATATGTTTTCGAGATATTTTAGATTTACCGTTATTCAGCTAAAAAAAAAGAAGTGGCTCCGCTTAATCACTTATACCTTTCGAACCAATGAAACACTCCTAATATGAAATGTAGAGGATTAAAGCCAACAAAATTCCCCACTTTTCTATAGGCCTAGTAGTTTCTGAGATATGAAAAAATAAAAAAATTAAAATTTTAACACGAGAAAAATAAAAGCGATAAAAAATTGTCCGTAAATTTTTTCTTGTGTATTAAAGCTTGATTGATAAATAAAAAAGTAGTGATATATGAATCAGCATGATATATGTATGTATCAGAAGAAATGAAGGTTACTCATACGCCACGAGCATACATACTATTTCATGTTTTCGATTCGAAATCGTCCTCGTTCTGCGGCAAATTGGGAATTGACTAAAAAATATATTTGGGTTTTACAACTAAGTTTGGCAACACCCGACCCCAAAAAGGGATAACTCCATATTTAACTTTTTTTTTTTTGACTACAAAAAATAGTTAATACATACCTACATACACACATACATATGGGCGTTTCCATCATGTCGAACGTGTACGTCGTACATATCCAAAGTGAAAAAAACCATCATCTAAAACGTTTTTATATCTGAGCGCACTTGTGCACAAGGGTATTATAACTTTCTTCGCATAACGGTTGTTTGTAACAGCCTAAATGAATCGAGACAGATATATAGACATATACATACAAAAATGCTGAGAATGAAAAGAAAAATTGATTAAGCCATGTCTGTCTGTCCGTCCGCCCGTCCGTCCGTCTGTGTGCACGATAACTCAAGTAAAAATTGAGATATCTCAACGAGACTTGGTACGCATACTTCTGTTGGGATAAGGACGGACGGTATTAGAAATGGGTGAAATCGGAATAACCACGCCTACCTCCCATTTAACGGTAGTTTGCAGAAATACAGAGCGATATTTTAGTAACTACTGGAGCTTATTGACTCAAAATTGATATTTGCAATGATATATTAACGATTAATAAGAATATTATAATTTTTTTAAAAATGGCCGCAAACTTGGCACAAGTGTTAACCTTGGTCCAACATAGAAAAGGGTCGAAAATTTTTGAAATCGGACAGTAACCATGCCCACTTTCCGAATAGCGGCAATTTACAGAAATACGAAATCTGATAAATCGGTAGACAGTGAAGCTAATTTACTCAAAACTTATGTTTTCAATAATTCCTTAACAAGAAGTACGATTGTAACACAGTGCACTAATTTTAGAATGTTGTGCATTGATGTCTCTAAAAACTAGTTTTGATTTTACTCAAAAATTATATATACTTTTTTTATATTTAGTTTTAATCACAGTCGCACGGGATATTTTTTCCATCATTATATTTTTGTTTGCTTTCAAACGAATTTTTAACGCAAACAACATGAATTTTATGTAGAATATACTTTATATTTTGACTTCAGCGCCACCTAGCGGGTAAATTTTTGGAAATATATTACTTACGATGTTTCAACTACATATGCGAAATTTGGGTGACGTGCAATAATGTCAATGGAATTAATTTCACTGACATTAATACACATTTCGAAAGGGAAAGGGGTTGGGTCCCGTCACGTTAAATCCCCGCCCAATGAAAAATAAAAAACAGCCTCGGAAGAGATGGGCAAGGAAGGGATCTTTGGCGCCACTGTCGGAAAATTCAGCCTCCACGACGAAACGTCCGATAACGGACTGAGGCTGATCGACTTCGCCGGGGCCCGAAATATGGTAGTGTGTAGTACTAGGATCCAGCATAAAAATATCCATCAAGCTACATGGCTGTCTCCAGATCGAAAAACGAGAAACCAAATCGACCATGTTGTGATAGACGGAAGGCATGCTTCCAGTGTTTTAGACGTGCGTTCGCTCCGAGGCCAAACATCGACTCGGACCATTATAATGTTGCAGCCAAGATACGCACCCGCCTCTGTGCATCAAAAAATGTGCGTCCAACAATGGAAAGCTGAACGTCGAAAAGCTGCAATCACAACAGACAGGCAATCTATTTGCTACTCGACGCTCACACCTGCTCTCTGAGAGCACTCTTCAACAACCCGACATACGCGAGCAGTGGAACCACATTTCCCGCTCATTAAGTACCGCCGCCGAAGAAGTAATCGGATTTCAGCAATCCCGAAAGAACAACTGGCTCGATGAGGAATGTCAAGAAGCTGCAGAGAAAAAAGATGCCGCCTACAGGGCCACGCTGCGATCGGGCGCAACGCGAGCCATATGGCACCGCTATAGGGAACTGAAGAAGGAAGCGAGATGTATTTGCCGCAATAAGAAGAGAGAGGCCGAAATACGTGAGTGCGAAGAGCTTGAAATGCTGGCCGACAGGAAAAACGCGCGAAAATTCTATCAGAGAGTTGGGCGACTTACGGAAGGTTTCAAGACCAGTGCGAACTCGTGTAAGAACAACCATGGCGACTTAGAGACCGATGTCCAGAACGTACTTAAATTATGAAGGAAACACTTTTCTACTCTATTGAATAGCAACAGCACTGAATGTAGTGTAGAAGAAGAGCCCGAGCCCCCAGTCGATGACGATGGATTCGATGTCCCACCGCCTGACTATGACGAAGTACGAATAGCGATTACGCGGCTGAAAAACAACAAAACTACTGGAGCTGACGGCCTGCCAGCGGAGCTATTCAAGTACGGCGGCGAAGAGCTGATAAGGTGCATGCATCAACTCTTATGCAGAATATGGTCAGATGAACGCATGCCCGACGACTGGAATTTAAGTGTGATCTGCCCAATCCACAAGAAAGGCGACCCCGCCATACGCGCCAACTACCGCGGGATCAGCCTTCTAAGCATAGGTTACAAGGTCTTATCGAGTGTATTGTGTGAAAGACTGAAGCCCACCGTCAACGAGCTGATTGGACCTTATCAGTGTGGCTTTAGACCTGGCAAATCCACCATAGATCAGGTATTCACAATACGCCAAATCTTGGAAAAGACCCGCGGAAATAGGATCGACACACACCACATATTTGTCGATTTCAAAGCCGCTTTCGACAGCACGAAAAGAAGTTGTCTTTATGCCGCGATGTCTGAGTTTGGTATCCCTGCGAAACTAATACGGCTGTGTAAAATGACGTTGAGCAATACCACCAGCTCCGTCAGAATTGGGAAGGACCTCTCCGAGCCGTTTGATACCAAGCGAGGTTTCAGACAAGGTGACTCCCTTTCGTGTGATTTCTTTAATCTGATGCTGGAGAAGATAATAAGAGCTGCAGATCTGAACCGCTCAGGCACAATACTTTACAAGAGCGTGCAACTGCTGGCGTATGCCGACGACATCGTCATTATCGGTAAAAACAAGAGCTACGTCTGTTCTGCCTTCTCGGGATTAGATAGAGAAGCAAAGAGAATGGGTCTGGTGGTGAACGAGGACAAAACGAAGTATCTCCTATCATCACACAAACAGTCAGAGCATACGCGTCTTGGCACCCACGTCACTGTTGACAGTTACAAGTTTGAAAAAGTAGACAACTTCGTTTATCTGGGAACCAGCATTA
>JAPVRG010233888.1:2570-16819 GCA_029783565.1 Rhagoletis cerasi | reverse complement strand
GGTACTTCTGCCATGAAAAAGCTTCTCACAAAAATACAATCGCCGTTCGGAGTCGGCGTTAAACTGTAGGTCCCTCCCCTTTGTGTGACAACATCAAGGCGGACGCCACAAATCGGAGGAGAAGCTCGGCCAAACACTAACATATGTGTAAGCGCCAATCTATTATATTATTATTATTATTAATCTACTTTATAAAGGGCACAATTGAAACTAAGTTTCGCTTCGATACCTCTACCGGTACCGGAATTATAGCCTAACCTATGGTCACAAGAAAAGATTCACATTCCGTTAAATTATAACAAGTAAGAGGTGGCTGTCTTCGGCTATGCCGAAGCCTTCATACCTTTCATGAAAATAAACAAGTAGTGAAAACAGTGCGAAATTTCAAGTACCTAGCTGCATAAAACGAGGAGTTATAAAGAAAAATCTCATATCTGAATAATCAGTTATATGGGAGCTATATGTTATTGTGATCCGATCTTTGCCATTTTCACTGTAAGTATTCTGTTGACAATTAGTGAAAACTGTGCAAAATTTCAAGTTCCTAGCTGCATAAGTGGAGGAGTTATAACTAAAAATCGCATATCTGAACAATCAGTTGTATGGGAGCTATATGTTATAGTGGTCCGATTTTACCGGTTCCGACAAATGATTAATACATTATAAAAATACACCCACTCACCAAATTTCATTCGGATACCTCGAAAACTTTGGGACTAGATTGTATACAAACAGACGGACAGACGGACATGGCTAAATCGATTCAGCTCGACTTCCTGATCATATAAGTATACATTTTGATGGGTCTATCTCTTCTTGTTCTGGTACTTACAAACATCGGACCAAAGTTATAATACCATTTCATGCCCATGAAAGGTATAAAAAATACGACAATATCAGTGTCAAATGAAAGGTAATCCGACGTGTTTTCATCCAGACATATTTTCGGGTTGCCACCAAGACAAAATTTTAAAGTTATGTTACAATATCCGTTTTAATAATATTTCCGAGAGAATACTTTCTATAGATTAATGTATTTTTATGTTTTGTTAAACACACATGAACTTCCAAGTATTAAGCACATTTTTACGTTTTTCCAACTACCTGATGAAAACAGTAAAGTTTAAAAGTAAAGTAAATAAAATCTTTCCTTTTAAACGAGATGTAACTTAAAGTAAATAATCTTTTATTTCCCTTTTCGCTTGTAAACGTAATATAGAGAAACCAATAAAAGCAAATAGGGTTTACGGCACGTAAACACAGGAAGCGACACCGAGCCGAGCGAGGCCGCTCCAAACGGAGCAAGGCTTTCAAATTGCTGCAACTATATGAAAATCTTCATACGGGAAGCTTTTTCAAACAATAAAAAGAAAGTATTTTTGACCTCACATAGACAAATTTTTACTAAATTTTCATTATGTTACATGTACTAGATATCTTCCTTCCTCCTTTATTTGTTCATATTCAACAAGAGAGCCATCAAACTGTAGGTATTGTTCATAGTCTAAAATAGAAACAAAGTATAGTTATTTTGGAATAGGTACATACATTTATACGAATATATGTATGTACAGAAAAGTATCTCTAAAATATAACCTTTGTAAAGACAACCAAACTGATGTCGAAAAAGTTCCCAGCGCGCACACGCACCGGGCGTTGCAACATTTCCATGTAAATTATCAAATATTTCCGCATTTTAGGCGAGCATTGAACCCAGTTGGCATTGTAGATAGCGATATTCAAGTCGCTGGAATAGTTGATGATCTCGTTGCCGTAAAAACAAGGAATGAACATTTCCAAAACCATAATGATAACTGTTTGAAGTAGCGTGAAGAACTGCGAAGGATTCTCCAAAATATGGACCTGGGCGCGTTATTAAAAAAAATAATCCGAAAGTTCTTTAACAAAAGTCCACTGAAAATTTACAGTCTTACCCTTTGCAAGCGATAGGAGCTGAAACACAGCACGAATGATGAGCAAAGAATTTGTATGAGAAAAGGGAATGAGACGAACTTCTCGCACTGCTGGGAAAGTCTACAAGGAAAAAAGTTATAAAAACTAATAATTTATTTTGTCATTACTTCTGCACTACAACACTACGTTACTCACTCTCTGGTGCGCACATGCAATGTCACAATTTCAACAAAATCCGCGTAAAACTTCTCCTCACTAAATCCATTTGACGCGCTGCTGGCCGCGCGCACCTCACCCATTCGTTCCAAGCGTCCGCAAATCAATTTAAAGAACAATGAAAGTTGCAGCAACATATAGCACTGTATCATATCGAAAGCACAATTCGACAGACAGGTGATCGGCATTGCCAGCAGCTCATAGAAGTAAGCATACCAATAGCCACGCTCTGTGCGCCAATCGAATGGTGGCGCATACGGATATGGCAGCTCATAGTCGACGCTGAAGAGCACCCCTACAAAAGCTGTACACACCCCAGCCAGTGACATGGAGAAGTACAGAAGTGCGATCCAACCGTAATGTTTTTGCTCACGTGCCCAATTCTGTTGCTCCTCTATGCTCTGCAGTTGGAATAGCGCCTCCTTTGTGATTGCCGCCAAGAAGTCCACCAACAATTGGCCATAGCACCAGACATTCACCAGTTTCGCCAGCAATGCCAGCTCGGTGAGTGTCATGTATATGGTATTGCTGAATTTCTCCAGATCTGAAGCATGAAACACATCTACGCACATCATCATGGTGAATGGGATGGTTACGGTGAAGTGCAGAAGAAAGGAATAGAGAGTGTAGGGCTTCTTTGTAACACCCTCGTAGCGCCAGAGCCCCATAAGCTGCAACACTTTGATGACTCCACGCCCGCCGGCTAAGTTGTCGTACGAGTACTCCTTGAGGTCCATTGCTGAGGATTGCAGATAGCTAACTGTTCATTTTGAGAAAATTCCCCAGTTCAAAATGCAGTTGTGCTTGCTTTTTGGGCGACTTTTTTTTTGTAAATAATTGCTTTCATGACTCATGCGGGCGCAATTGAAAATTACTCCCGTAAGCAATTATCAATGGGGAAAACTAAAAATACTTTTAAGAAATTAAAAGAAAAATACCACTACATATTTATTAGGTGACATCAACTTCAGTAGTTTCGATGGAAAACATTTTGGGACAACTCAAGGAACTACATAATTGCCCATAATTTAATCAATTAAAAACTTTTGTTTATGCTTTTGTTTGGTGGTAAGTCTTAAAGAAAAGTAATGCAATTAATACCTGTCTAGCGGATTTCAATGGCAATAATTGTTCTCGGCAGCCGCTGTGGTGTAGTGGTAAGCAGTGCGCGCTTCCACTCCGCAGGGCCTGAGTTCAAGCCCTGGTCAATTGGGAAAAAAGGTTTTTCCTTAACAGCGGTCCCCCTAGGCAGGCAATGGCAAACCTCCGAGGGTACTTCTGCCATGAAAAAGCTTTTCATAAAGTGCAATCGCCGTTCGGAGTCGGCGTAAAACTGTAGGTTCTTCCCCTTTGTGCGACAACATCAAGGCGCACGCCACAAATTGGAGGAGATGCTGCCAAACACTACATATGTGTAAGCGCCAATTTATTATTATTATTAATTGTTCTTTTACGATGTCCCAAATGCTCAAAGCCACAGTTTAATATCCAAACCGATGCTGAAGTTAGTGGGGTTGCCAGGTTGGATCAAGGACTTTTGTCAACAAGCATAGCGTTGCCGGATTTTTTTTTCGTTTAAATTTACGCATACTAAGAGAGGTAACCAGTTTCCTGGTTGAGACAAAAACACGTGGTGAGGTAGGGCGTTTTTAAACTATATTCTGAGATGGGGCGTCCTTCAATCAAATTCTGAAATAGGGCGTTTGCCAACCGGCTGCCGGGATAAGGTGATCTTTCATTCAGCCGTCGAAAAACTCTACCATTTTGATCAATAAAGTAGTCTATAAAATATATTTTGGAACGAGTTTCCGTTATCCCTTGTCAAATTTGGTTTGGTGACATTTATATAAAACTCTTATAATACCAAAATGGCCCCAGAAGGCGGGGCTTCGTATTGCAAAATGTTGCTCTTTATTAGTTTATAAATTGTGAGACCGCTGCTGTGACATGTATTCGTGGTTAAACGAGCTACTGATTGATGGAAATGCAAAGGTCGACAGTTGAATGACTTCTTCGTATATACTTGGCTGTCGCTCTGTGGAGAACATTCGATTCATCTGTACTTTCTTGAGTGTCTGACTGAACTGAGTACAGCTAGTAACTACGTGTTTGTGAACTTTATCAGTGATGAAAAATGACAATTCGAGGAAAAAGTTGTACCTAAAAGCAAACGAATGGACCCTAAATGTTTTAATACATACACTTCTTAGCTCGTCAGATCTTTCTTATATGATGAATACTGGCTTTAAGCACAACTTTTAGCTCCGTTCAAATTGGGCAGAACATTGTTGAGACCAAACGAAGTTTCAGACACGATGAATTGATTTCTTGTGCCGATCCCTGTTTTAGTATGGTTTCTATTTAATAAGCTGCAGCAGTTTTTCACCACAAATATATGCAAGCTCTGTGTCTCTTGATATTGCGCTGACCAAGTTAGAAGCATCCATCTGAGATAATTCGCATTTGGAGAAAATTTTCTGGAAAATTTATTTTACTCCATTGAAAGTGTACCTAAAATGATGTAGATCTACCGAATGTGCCTTAAAACTAAAGAAGGGCTTAAAAAAATAAATTTTACCTAATTTTTCATGACTGAGTTTCATCAAAACGACGCATTAGTTTGACGCCCTTTGAAAGAAAAATTTAAAGAGCCTCTATTACGTTATCACAATGAGTTTATCGTGGCATGAATGTGCCTCTTTTCAGTGCTGGATGAGGACAGCCACGACAATCTAACTTTATTTAAGGCACTGCCCCGAAGTCATTATTTAATTATAGCTTTATAATTGCAAAGCAAAGGTTAGGTTAGGTTAGCGTGGTTGCCACAAAGCAGGGATAACTTAAGCCACAATCATTGATCCACTGTTATACAGCAGCGCTTCGTGCCAAGAACAGTTTCGCGGAAGGCGAATGTCGTTCCCGGAAAGCTTAAAAAATTGGGATTCCAGGTGTTTGGACCACAATCTGGTGAAGGTTGGGTAGTTTAAGAAGAAGTGTCGAGATGATTCCACTTCTTCGTCCTTCCAGTAGCTGTGACAAGTGATGGTCGGGTGCGGTATTTAGTTCTACTGAGTGAATTCTAATCGAACAGTCTCCTGTCAATACTCCCACAAGAGTTTGAGAGCTTCGTCTTCGTCAGCCTAAGTCCACTTGCAGGCAAAGGTACTCTCACACCATCTTTTCTCGGTAAGGCCGACTTGACTGCGTATATCCTGGCGTCCACAGCGATGTTTTCTTCAGTATCACTTGACCTGTGGCACTCATTTTAGAAAGGTTCTGTGCTAAGAAAAGTTAAACAGTGTTGGAATAGTTTTTATAACCTTGAAGAAGGCAATGTAGGTAGTGTGGCAAAGGTTTTATGTATTTCAGCCGATAAGCGACCTATTACACAAATCGACAAATTTTGACGTAATCGCGTTAACCTAAGAAAACAATGTTTTCTAAGCTAATTGTGGGTCGCTGAATATGAAAACGGTACCCATTATTTTTTTCAAAGAAACGTTTTCGAGATTTTTTCGAAAAACGTGTTTTCTGCTACCATTCGCAGTTATTTGCCAATATCAGATTTAAATAAAAATTGTCACTGTTACTAGCGACCAAAATCGAAAAAAGTGAAATTTTCTATCATTTTTGAAAGTTACACATTTTTAGATGCTTATTTTTAATAAGAAAAATTTTGTTTAATTTTCTTTTTCAAATTTGAGTAAAAGATAAATCAGTGCAGTAAACTTTGAGTCTAAGATCATCCAAATCGGATAAGAAATGTAGATGTTATGTAGCTCTGAGTAAAAATTCTAACTTAGTATTTTTCACACAATTACACTTTTGGTCGAAAATAAGCTTTTCCCCTTAAATTTTTTCGTTTGTGTTGTTTAGAGTCGTCTCGAATTTGCGTCCAGCAGTAAGAAAAAAAAACAATTAAAAAAAAGTAAAAAGTTAAAAAAATCAATTTCCGACCAAAAGTGTGATTTTGTTTTTCACAAGTTAGAATTTTTACTCAGTGCTCCATAAAATCTAAATTTCTTATCCGATTTGGATGATCTTGAACTCAAAATTTACTACAATGATTTATCTTTTACACAAATTTAAAAAAGAAAAAATTCAAACAAAAATTTCGTTATTAAAAATAAGCATCTAAAAATGTGTGCTTTTCAAAAATGATAGAAAATTCCACTTTTTTCGATTTTGGTCGCTAGTAACAGTGATCATTTTTATTTAAATCTGCAAAAGTTATATATTTTTATTGAAAGATATTGACAAATAACTGCGAATGGTACCAAAAAACACGTTTTTCGAAAAAATTTCTAAAACGCTTCTTTGAAAAAAAAAAATGGGTTTCGTTTTCATATTCAGCGAGCCAAAGTGAGCCTAGAAAATACTTTTTTACAAAGGTTAGTTTTTCGTGTAAACTAGTGTTAGATGTATCAAAGAGTTTGTATAAGAACTTTTTTGAAGTATAATCGAACTGAAGTGGGGATACATAATCTGCTGCTTACTTTCGATCATAGCGCTGAAAAACTTACTAAAAAATAATGATTTGGAGCTGCACAAATTTTATAACAAATGATCGTTTCGGAACACCCTTTTCTCGGTAATTCATGGCGGCGTATCTAAAATACAAGTCGAAAAACTGTTCTCACGAAACCTTTGTAATCTACAGAGATGATCTTAAATCGAACAGATATTTTTGTTACGAAAGTAAGTAATTTTAAACAGGAATAAGGCACTTATGCCGAGGAAACCATATAATTATCGAACGCAATCCGATCGAAGGCAGCAGCCGCCACCTGAATAATGAAGCCATAGGGCAATTTTCAACACAAAAAACAATCTGATATACACCCTCGCAATCAGCGCTCAACTAGAAGAGTGCAAAAAGAACGGAAATGCAATTGAACCAAGAAAGATTGAACTGAAAAATTGGAAAAATGTCACCCTTGCGTTGGATGAAAAAAAGAAAATAAACCTCCACATACTTAAATAAAAAATTACATTTCTTCAACAAACACATTGGGTATATGTATGAATCTGCCGCGAAATTGCCACAAAGACAGCTGAGGCTCATCACTTGACAAAGGGTAAACGATGGCGGTGGAAGAAAGGAAGGCCGTCGTGTGTTGCACAGCGGGTTTATAACGATCGCGGGCGTTGATTAGTTACAAAAAAAGCAACAAAAAGAAATAGTTGTGATGGCAACAAAACCAAAACAAGGAAAAAACTCATAGACAAAAAAGCTGGGGGAGGGGAAGAATATAGCGATTTTCAGCTTGGCAGCAACAACAAAAAACGCGGCTGCAGTGGAAATTGCTGCCGAATATGCTACACGCTTCTGATTTCGCGTTTGAAATTTAATCGCACGCGCGCAGGCGGAACTGTCACGCGGACAGCCAACTAGTCAGCAGCCAGTAAGGCAGTGAGCCCGCCAACCGCATAGTCAATGCCACATAGCGGCTGGAGAAAAACGCCGCCCACACCCCTACCTCACCCATTTATTTTTTTTTGTGTTGCAATAACAATCATTAGTTCTTGCAACATTGCCGCTGCTGAACTTCAAAATACAAAAGGCTGAAAAAAAAATTGAAAACAACCAAATGCAGAACAAAACAAAAAAATTAAAACAACAACAAACAAAGCGCAAGCGAAAATAAATGTTTTCAACATAATTGCGCTCGCATGCGGCCTGTGGCACGTGACGCACGTTGAAAAATGATGCTTTCGCTGCTGCCAAAGAATCTGCAATGCAACAACAACCAAGCCTTTTTAGTCACTATAAAGTGGGAGAAGAATAGCTTTCACTGCACACAAAATATAAAACCAAAGAGGCTGCACGCTTCCTCACCCTCACCGTCCCGCTCCTCTCGCGCTGAGCCTTCATCAAGCAACACTTCTGTGCTCAGCGAGTGCAATTCGAGCGAATGCACGAAAAATCGCAAATTAATCTGATGATTTTATCACTTTCGTAAATACTGCAGCGGTTCTAGGGCGGGCAGGCGGGTGGGTGGTTGGTCGGACGGACGAATGATGACCTCGACGGGGTGGCCGTGTAATACAACTGTATTTTTATTATTTTTTTTCGTTTGCAATAAACTGCTGGCGGCGCGCTCAAGTTACAAAATATTGCATGAATTGGCATCAGCATTCGCGCCAACACCACCACCGCCGCCGCCGCAGCCCGCTTTAGTTGGCGTGTTGCCTTCAACAAGCATTCTGATGATTTCAGCAGTTGCATAATTCACCAAGTTCATCGAGGATTACGATTGCATACGAGCGTAGGTTTCCACTTTCATTGTTGCAACTATGCGCGTGCAACGTGTCATTTGACAATTTGCACTGAGATTAGTTAATCAATTTTGTCGAGTTTCAAGTGAGGGTTGGTTGGCGGATGCGCTTGGGGCAAGTGATTGAAAACCTAATTTTTGTAGTATTGAAAATCTTATGTAAACTGATATATAGGCAAGCATTTATCGGTCATCACTTCAAAGCTCTGTTACTTTAGTGTCGTATATCAAATAAAATCTTTGATAAGCGTGGGGTATGTTGAATTTTTCCAAATATATATCAAAAGAGAAAAAGAGAAGAGAAAAGGAACATGAACGAAATTTGTTAGATGAAAGATTTCGGCATCGGAGACCTTCTCCGGCCAAAATTCGGTGTTTTCCAGATGTTGAGACCACAGTCTTGAAAAAGCTGTGCCCGCTAAGAGGAAGTATTGAGAGAACTCCAACTCGTCGTGCTCCAAGCCGCTGCGGCAGTGAGGATATAATGTGATATTTAGTTCCACCGAACAGTGTCCTATCAATACACCCACCAGAATTGAGAATCGCCGCTTCGTGAGTCTAAGGAAAATCCTTGACCGCCCTCGGTTCTCCTTCGGCCAAAAATGTTTTTCAGAAGCACATGACTATGGTTTCAACTCAGAGCGTTTATATGTATTCAAAAGTATTTAAACCCTTCCTTTGTAAAGCAGGTCTACTCCAAGCGGTGCAACCTGGGTAATGTCCGGACGATTACGACCCTGGATTCGTTCTCTTGGCTATCGTTTTTTCCACGAGTTGGATTTGGCGATCCGTGAGCTTTGAATTCCGGTATTTTGTCATTTAAGTCTGCTGTCTCGTCCCCTTAAAACCCCTGACAGCACTCTGGGTACGTTCCGAATCCCGTCAACGTTAAGTTGGTGGTGCAGATGAGGTTGAGTGCACTCGTACTTTGCGCTGGTCGGCACCAAAAGCATGAACCATAGGGGCACGTGTCAACCCTAGCCATGGCCCCTTTCAAGGAGGAACATTAGGCCTATTTAAAAGTGACTACACACTCGCGGTTTGAGTAGGCGGTTCTGAGTGTGGACCCAACGAACTGAATAATGAGTAATCAATACCAAAAACAACCAAAACCTATTCCAATTTCGAACGACGAAGGGACGTCAAAACAGACTCTTTAGAGAAAACTATCCCGGTGGAGGCAAAATCGTCGCGACTAGTCAACCAAGGGATAACCTGCACGGCCAGTTCGATTCATAACCAAGGAAGGTCAGACGAGGCACCCACGACTTCGATCCGCGCTGAAGCGCCAAAATTTTCCTCCAACGTCACTTCGAACATGAGGAGTATTGGCCTGCCGTGATCCGCAGTCAAAATGTGCTGTTGTTACATGGAGAACAGTACAGAGTGGAATCGCTAGTACCAGGATTTCTCGTTTTGGTTCATGCGGGCCATTCGGGAGCCTCCTAAGCATAGAAGTGAGCTTTGATGTAGGTATGCCACACCTACGAGGAAATCCCATTCGGACCTTTGCACGACTACCAAAGTAATGGAGCGCTTTGGTGGCCAGCATGCAGATAACATGTCCGAGGCGTCTGAAAAGCACTAGGGTGGGACAATAAGGTAATCAGTAATGCAAAGGAAGCACAGGGGCCGGTGGCTAGCGTCGTAAGTTCACCTTAGTCGGCTTCTAAGCGGAAAAGTTTGCCTGAGGGGGAGCACACCCTCAATAAAAGGGCCAAGACTGCATCTGCGCCATCGTTTCATCCCTAAGTCTAAGTGAGAGCTGAGCTCAAAGCTGCGGAGAATAGTAACTTTCCCCATCGGCCACAGGCTTGAGCCTGTCTTCCTTTCCTACCGTCTGAGGGAAGGAGGCTTCGTAAAATCCTTAGATAATGCCATTCCAACCTTTCGGCGCACGATTGGAGGGTTATCGGATTCGAAAAGAGGAACTTTATCGGTATTGCCAATATTAAAGGGTCATCAACTATGCCTTCGAGAAGGTAATCCCTAAGTTATTCTAAGGCGATGCCAGAGGGGATGACTCTCAGCATCCGTAGGCGCTGGGATAAGATAAATGGGAATATGCCCCAGAAGTATGAAACTAGATTATCTTTAGGTTCTATCGGACGCCGAAAGCGCTGGCGGCGTTTTCTCTTTCCGGTGATCCATTATCGATGTTCGAGAGGGGGCAAAAAGAGAAGTCTCTGGACGATGATCAGATTAACCTTCAACACACCAAGGCGGCATCCACCAATCTTCTACTTCACCGTAAGCAAGGTGGCATTTTCGTGGTTCTGATCCAGAACCCGTGGATGAGCAGTAACAGTATCTCTGGAGCCAGGATGAAGAAATTCAAATTGAGAGCAGCAAGAGGCGAAGATTGAGTTAGGACCAGTATGCTGTTCAGAAGCGAAATAAGAGCTTTGTCGCGACGCCGTCTTTTAATTATTAAAAAATACAAAAATCTAATATCGCTCACCACACACACCTGCTGCTCGCACACACACCTGCTGCACGCTGTCTGTTCCCCCACGTTCCTGCAGGGGCGCTCCGCTAGTTGATGGCTCGACTGTCGGCTGCTGCGTGAAACTTCTCACGATGATATTATAAGAAACTATTAAACGGTGCACCCGCGAATACTACATTCGGCTCAAAATAAAAATCAACTCCGCACTCTATGAACTTTTAATTTTATTTTATTAGTTTTAGCTAATTTAAGAACAGATCAACTGTTCTGAAGAAGTGTATGCTAACGAATGAATTTTCCATTCCGTTACAACTATGCTTAGAGCTATATTTGGAACGTAAGTTTTTGCACTGCTGCCAACATTACAACATCGCCGAATTGGTGCTGCCGTATTGCTAGTGGTGCCATTACAGCTTATATTTTACATATCTAACTTCAAAGGATAATATAATGTCCAGATCTTGAGTCAGTTAAGCAACAGCTGCCGCTATGTCTGACTAAGATGCCGACGGACGCAATGGTAAGCATAATCGAGTGATGCTTTAACGACTAGCACAGTGGTGATTTCCCAGAAAGCCGCTTCTGTATGCTCGGTCTATAAGAGCACTGCAAGGGATGTTGCCACAGAGAGTCCATTCAACGTGGCTTTGAGTCGAAAAAAGATTGAAATTTCATGACTGTCAAAATTGAACTTTAAATGCGTCTGGTACAGTTAACAATCTAATAAACGTAACCAAAAGTTTCTAACTTTCGAGAATTCATACCTCCTTTCTATCGTAAAAACCCTTGTCGCTGGCGCACATGAATTTTTTATATCCGTTAAAATGTCACAAAAATTAGCTATGCAAACAATGGCACATCTGCTATAATAACTTCCTTACAACTCCCACGATTTCCCTCCTCAAATACGTTGCACCCACACGCTTCCTTTCAAAGCAGCGTCCCTCGCCAAGCGTAAATGTAGCAAATTTTTTACTTCTTTGTCACACGCGACGACGGTAAATACGGAAAGCGGATTATCGTGAAATGCGACGCAAAGTGCGCACAGCCTTGCAACGTCGCAGCGCCAGCAAATCTAAGCATCTAAGTGCTGCTAAGCTCTCGACTCTACCAACTGCTACCGACTTCATGCTGCACATTCCCTTCCAACTCTATTATTGCAACAGCTCCTTCATCTTTGATGTTTCCTGTGCTTTCGCATATTCATCACTACACTAAATCGTCATCTATCTCATCATTTTCGTGTTAGCGCACTTGCAACGTGCAACATTAATGCCATGCAATGCACATTCTGAGCTAAATTTATCCAAGAGCTTAGTCAGATGGCAGCGCGTTGATGGGCCGCTTCGAGGGATTGCTTTGGCATCTTAGGAGTTACCTCAACAGGGGCGGATCTACAAGTTAGGGTATTCGTAAGATAGATTGGTGTTGAGGAAGAACAGATATATGTAGAATAAGAAATGTACCTTGTTGTTTAAAGAACTGCAAAAAACGTTACCATAACACCATTTTTACTGAATTGAAAAAGTTGAGGCGGCTCGCTCTTTTTCTCTTAACTTTTGATAGAGATACATATACTCTGCGGTTTGCGGTTGGCGCGGGTTGATTTTGGCGCTCACTGGCGGCGATGTTGCTTTCGTGGCTTATGTTTAAGATATAATTTATTTTGCAGTCATTGATGCCAAAGCACCAGACAGCGGATGTCACTATTCACATTCAGCATGAACGATTTGAGAGTATGGTTATCTCTCGCAGAGGTTACTTGAATTAGACACCAAGATCGTGGGGTTAGATCCCACGAGATTTTTTTCTTCTGGGGTTTCCTAAAGTCGCTAGTCGGTCCACGCCAATAAGCTGCAATCGATCGATGCCCTTAAAGCTCTGTTACTGCGTTAAAAGTACTATTATTGCACAAATTCAGCCGGATCTATACAGCAAAGTGTGTGAAAATGGGACCATAAGTAGAGGACGGCTTCTGAATTGCTCTATCTGCCACTTCATTGGATGGAATTTAAGAATAGTCCAGTGGATAGGGCCAAACTTCGAGTGATAAGAAGCCTAAACCTCTGGAATGCTTCTTATTTTACTAAGGTCCTCAATTTAGTCTGTGAGAGTAGTTCCACTAGAGTACGTTGGGAAACCAAGCCACAGAACGGAGTCTTATCGCCCCAGTAGTTAAATAGCTTGGCATCTTACTACTCGTATAACTTGCGTGCAAACGTGACCGCATCACGCTACTAGAACATTGAGACGTCTTCTTCCCGCAGCGTCTAAAACGGTAGACGACGAATTATTCAAGTTGTTGACAGTCGTCACTATTCTTTCGAAACCACAATTTGAAGGCAATAAGAATTAAAGCACGCGTTCCAAAGGTCAATATTCCCTCCCAACTACTGCTTAAATTCTCCATCTGAAAGCTTCCATCCACATACTGAGTCCTCAATGCTCTCCGTCCACGCATATTATTTTTTGCCCATAAAGCAATTCCTGCTTAGCTGCTGCCACAGGAAAGAATCGAAAGAGTCAATCATTTCCTTAATGACTCAACCAAACGAATTATTCTCTTTATTATATGAACAAAGCGCCATTGTTCATTTTCGATCCATTTGTGTAAACCTCCGCCGAGAAATTCATTCGAATGCCCTAACGCCTGCCGTTGACCTGAATAGTGGCTCCAAAATTCGTTTCAGAGTACAGTACGATCACATAGACCATCTGTCCAGAGACTGTTTACCGTAGGACCTGCACACAAACACAATAGAAAAGGGCCCTTTCTCTAAAAAATTTCGTTGCCTTTAGGAAGCTTGGGGTTCTCGTTGTAGCTTTGCAATACTTTTTACCAAATTTTCAATGAAAAAACTCCAAATTTCCCAATATCGTAGAACAGATTCGAGTATATATGAGGCGCTCAGCGCCAAAACGGCCTAAGCCCAAAAAAATGGTTCTGTGAAAAACAAAGTTAAAAGAAAATAAGTTTTTAAAATATTTTTATTTATTAAAATTGTTATATTGTATGTTTATATGTATTTACGTTTTTGTTGTCTATAGTTGCCCTGAAGACGGTTACCGCGGTGTAACCGAAATATATTGGTGAAAATTAAAAAACCTGAGTTTTTAATTCAATAATTCCAAAAAACTTGACCTCGAGCCGGCATAACTAACAAATTATTTTTATTTATTTTTTATTAGTCGTAAATAAAGATTAGTTGTAATATTTGTTTAAGGTTAATCATTAGGTGTTAATTAACTTACATAAAGACTATTTTAAACACTTAATACAAGAATTAAAGTGGATTAGGCCATTTTGGAATCCATATAAAAAAAATATATTGATAGGAACTGAGGGTTAGGCCATTTTGGCTCCATTAATTAAAACATACAAAATTTCTTCA
>JAPVRG010233875.1:0-11265 GCA_029783565.1 Rhagoletis cerasi | reverse complement strand
TGGCTAAAGGGCAACCTACATACCAAATTTCATTAAGATATCTCAATTTTTGCTCCAGTTATCGTGTACACGGACGGACGGACGGACGGACGGACAGACAGACATGGCTTAATCGATTTCTCTTTTCATTCTGAGCATTTTGGTATATATATGTCTATATCGATCTCGATTCCTTTAGGCTGTTACAAACAACCGTTATGTGAACAAACTTAATATACCCTTGTGCACAAGTGCGCTCGGGTATAAAAAAAAACTCTCCCAAAAATGGACCGCATACGAGAAAAATAAATCACTCTCTATTAAAAGAATTGGATTCACCTCAAGGAAAAAATTCTTTGACTCAAGACACTTCACTATTTACATAAGATAGCGCTTTAAGTAACAAGGAATTCAACGTTGATAATCCATAAAAGAAATCGCTCCAATGTCCTTAAATCATCTTTTGAAACAGAAGATATTAATAATGCTCCAAAACTTTCATCTACAAAGAATATTTGACGAGAAATAAAAAACATTGCCAGTATTTAAACAACTACGACGGATACAAAAGCAGTCATTGGTTTGCCAAAAAAAACAGGTAAAAGGATCAAAGATGTTTAGAAAAATGGCAAACATGGAAAAAATTTCTACAATATTGAAATGGTTAGTTACCGATGGTTTCACAGAACCAGCCTTATCAGGGCATCATTTAATTGATTAATGAGAAATCAAAATGATATCTGAAGCAATAACAAATGCAATTATCGATGCTAACGTAAATATATTGATTACGAAAAAATATTTTCGCCTGACGGGTGGAAATTCGTTCAATACAATTGAATTGAAAAAATCGGAGGTCTTGGAATGCTCACAGAGAAAACAGTTGATGCTGATGTGGAATATAGACCACCTGAGAAGATTTCCATCGGTTGCGATTATTGTCTCGTTTGATACTATTTGCACTGTGTCGGATTAAATCAACTCCGAATGACGAAAAAAAAATTAAATCAGATGTGCAATACATTGGTATTTGCTATTTTTTGGTTTGCATTGAAATTCCTGTGAATGAAATAAAAATATATTTTATTTTCCTGAGAACACTACTTATTCTTTTGATAAATATTATCATGATTTTACTTGTACACAACTAATCGCTAGTTTCGCCCGTTAATTGAAATACGTCTTTTAAGATTTTTCAGATGTTTAACGTTTATGCACCGACTATCGATAATCATCCGAAAAAAATTCAAAATTGGCACTCAAGCAGCTTAACATAACCTATGAGTTTTTAAAGTTTTGCCATATGTTCGGGTTAGGTGAACGAGCAAATGGAAAAAAATTCCGGACGATTAATTAATTAATAATAATCAGGATATTAATAATAATAATAATAATAATTTGGCGCTTACACATATGTTAGTGTTTGGCCGAGCTTCTCCTCCGATCTGTGGCGTGCGCCTTGATGTTGTCACACAAAGGGGAGGGACCTACAGTTTTATGCCGACTCCGAACGGCGATTGTATTTTTGTGAGAAGCTTTTTCATGGCAGAAGTACCCTCGGAGGTTTGCCATTGCCTGCCGAGGGGTGACCGCTGTTAAGAAAAAACCTTTTTTCTAAACTTTTTTTGCGACGTTGACCAGGGCTTGAACCCAGGCCTGCGGAATGGAAGCGCGCACTGCTTACCACTACACCACAGCGGCAATCAGGATATTCCGGTACACTAAAAACTTGGTATTCGCCCGGAATGATTAGCGACAACCTTTTGAAATATGAGCTAAAGGTCAACATGTTCTAAACGTCGCAAAAAATTCCTCGATTGCAAACACATATTTTCCTTCTAAGTATATTCGAGCAGTTTAGTTTTTTACCTACAAAGTTTTAAGAAATGTTAACTTTTATCATCTACAAGAGTCTGTAACAGCTCACCTTGAACCAAATTGTATTTTGTCTTAAAAAAAGGTAACTTTGATCATCTCCACAAAAGACTGTCACCAATTCGTACGATTTTGTCTTAAAATCAATTTGGGAACTTTTTCTATAAGCAAAACAGGCCTGTTAGACCGCCAACACTTTGTAATAGCACAGGTTTACTTTAATAAAAAAAAATGCATTTTCCTTACAGGACTCGCAGCAAATGCATACACATACAGTCACCTTTTTATACCTTTCATGAGCATGAAATAATATTATAACTTTGGTCCGATGTTTGTAAGTACCAGAATAAGAAGAGATAGACCCATCAAAATGTATACTTATGTGATCAGGACGTCAAGCTGAGTCGATTTAGTCTGAGCGCCTGTTTGCATACGATCTAGTCCCTCAGTTTTCGAGATAACCGACTGAAATTCGGTGATCGGGTTTATTTTTATAATGTATTAATCATTTGTCGGAACCGGAAAAATCAGACCAATACAACATTTAGCTCCCATATGACTGATTGTTCAGATATGAGGTTTTGCACTATGACTCATTTATTTATGCAGCTAGGAACATGAAATTTCGCACCTTTTTCACATGTTATAAGCGGAGATGTTACAGTGAAAATGATGAAGATCGGGTCACCATAACCTATAGCTCCCATTCAACTGATTGTTCAGATATAAATCAAAACAATTTCGTGAGCTACTTACTAATTAGTCATACAAGGTCTATTGAGAAAATCATAAAGATCGGTGATCTAAAAGGAATGTACAGATATAAATTTTTGCGATATAACTCCAGTGTACATCAATTTAGTATAAGTAATGTGTAGCTCCTAAAGAAATTAAGGTTGAAGTTAAGTTTTTTTATGTTAACTAAAGGATTGAACCCTTCATCATGGCCGAAGACAGTGCTACCCTCACTTGTTTTACAATAACCTGCTAGAAATTATGAGCTTACAAAAAACTACCTCAAAATATTTTATTAGAATGTATTAGAAGGTATTATTAAAGAACTAAAAAGGCGAATTTCGAAGACTTATTATTTGTACCTACATATGTATATATGTTTGTACAATTTTAAATAACTTATATAAAAGCTGCTTGCTGCGACGTCGACACATGTACACTATCCCTGCGAAAAATCCAACTGGTTCAGAACTAGCGCTGAATTAGCTTGAAAAGGAACGGTACTGGTTCTTCATCTATTACAAATCAATGCTTTCAACTGTCTTTTTTAACATGGCGATGTCCTACGAAGTGGCAATTGCCTCCCTCTGCAGAACTTTCGAACACGTTCTGAACTGGTTTCATTTCGGACAGATTTGGGACAATAAGTTTTTTATGAAAAAAAAATATTTAACAATCTATTTCTGGATATTTTTTCGTTTCTTTTACAAATTGTATTTTATTTTGTTTTCATTTATTTTTATTCTCAAGTCTGAAGTCTTCTCGCGTAGCTACTTTCGTATTCGTATTTACTTCTCAGCTTCGACATGTTAAAAGTGAGAAACTTTGACGACAGCGCAACTACCTTACCGAAGTTTCAACTGCCCCGCTCTGCAGCCGTTTGCACTAGTTCATAGACGGTTCTGACGGCTTACCGCACATAGACGAGACGGAGCTTCATCTGCCTCGGGAGACTAGAACCACAATAGCCCAACTCCGCTCTGGCTAATGCAGCAGGTTTAAATCATACCTGAGCAGGCTGGATGCAGATGTGCCCAACACATGTCCGGCATGCGGAGAGACACCCCACGACATCTCTTTGCATGCCCGGAAAACCCCACACAACTAACACCTCTGTCCTTGTGGACAGACCCAATAGAAGCTGCACGCTTCCTGGGTCTTCCGTTAGTTGAGCTTAACGACAACAACTGAGACATCAACCGATCTGGGCGGGGTTGTCGTAGCCGCTACAACAACAACAACAACGTGTTACAATAATTGACGGTTGAATGATGCTTCGCTGGTATTTCGGCAAAGCAAATCAAATCAGTTGCTGTGGACAGTGTTCGGACTGGAATTTTTTTTTAGTGGCACATAAGCATGATTGGGCCTTATCAGTGTGGCTTTAGACCTGGTAAATCCACCATATACCAGGTGTTCACTAAACGCCAAATCTTGGAGAAGGCCCGAGAGAAGAGGATCGACACTCACCATCTATTTGCCGACTTCAAGGCCGCTTTCGACAGCACGAAAAGGAGTTGCCTATACTCCGCGATGTCTGAATTTGGTATCCCCACGAAACTAATACGGCTGCGTAAAATGACGTTGAGCAATCCCACCAGCTCTGTCAGGATTGGGAAGGACCTCTCCAAGCCGTTTGATACCAAACGAAGTTTCAGACAGGGCGATTCCCTGTCTTGTGATTTCTTTAATCTTATGCTGGAGAAGATAATAAGAACTGCAGAACTCAACCGCTCTGGAACAATTTACTATAAGAGCGTGCAATTGCTGGCGTATGCTGATGACATAAAATCATCGGTATGAAAAAACGCGATGTATGTTCTGCCTTTTCCAAGTTGGATAAGGAAGCAAAGCGAATGGGTCTGGTGGTAAACGAGGGCAATAGGAAGTATCTCCTGTCATCATACAATCAGTCAGCGCATTCGCGCATCGGCACCCACGTCACAGTTTGCAGTTAGTATTTCGAAACAGTAGAGAGCTTCGTTTATTTGGGAACCAGCATTAACACCGGTAATAATGTAAGCCTTGAAATCCAACGGAGAATCACACTTGCCAACAAGTGCTACTTTGGACTGAGTAGGCAATTAAATGACCACGCTCTATAAGTCACTCATCATGCCCGTGCTGGTATATGGCGCAGAATCATGGCCAATGACAACATCCGATGGGGCGGCCTTTGGAGTATTCGAGAGAAAGATTCTTCGGAAGATTTACGGGCCTTTACGAGTTGGCGACAGCGAGTATCGCAGACGATGGAACGATGAGTTGTACGAGCTTTACAACGACATGGACATTGTACAGCGAATTAAAGTACAGCACAAACGCTCTAGCCCTGAAAGTATTCGTCTCGAAGCCCGCTGGTGGTAGCAGAGGAAGAGGGAGGCCGCCTATGTGCTTGCAAACGTTTAAAAATGCAAAAGAATTTATGCAGCACGCCTTCTGTAATTCATTTGGTCATGATATCCACTCCCACCTGAATTACAGCCTAACCTAATATAAACGCACGCCGTTTGTATACATACGCCGTCAAATTTGTTTTTCTGCGTCCCCTAAAATTGGCTTGCATGCGTTTGCATTTGATTTCACTAAGCGAAGCGTCAAATCAAAATCTCTCGCAGTACAAAGATTTCAAATCCTTGCGCACGCCGTTCAATTTCGGTTGGTCCCATACAAATTGTATGAGCATGAGAAATTTTTGACAGTAAATTGTGCAATTCACACAAAATAAACAGAAAATGAGGGATTCCAGAATGAACAAAATTTAAAATAGGAGAAATTTCAAAAAGTGGACGTTTTTTAGCTTACGGTGGTAGATGTAGTGGAAATGCAATTAAACAACAACAAAAAATTATGGAAGCTCTGCACAAATGGTGTATAGTCCGAGCACTGGCTGTTGAGCAAGACTTTGCTGCTTCGCACGCAAGCGCATGTGTGGGATAGTGTGAGTTTGCTCACCTCTGATATAGATGTATGAATATCTTCTTGCATACATATATACATATGTATGTACGCTTTCGCATAGTGTTTATACAAAAGTGTGTAAAGTTTGGTAGAAGAAAGCTGGTCCTAATGATAAGTGAATACCAGTTTAAAAGCTTGTAAAAGAGCAGAGCAGCACTATAAGAATCGGCGAAGCAACAGCCCAAGTCAAACAAAGTAATGGAAAAGTGAAAAATGTAGTGTTTTTGTTTTTATTGCACAAAGGAGATATTACATGCAAAACTATTCCGGAAATTTCCGCTGAAGTGCCAAAGGTTATGCGTATGTTAGCATATTTTAAGTGCAGTACAATAATAAAAACCTCCAAAGAATATGTATATGTATGAATGTATGAATGTATATACATATGCCCAAACCTAAGTATGTGTTGTATGTACGAATCTGTATTCGTTTGTATAAAATCAGTACGGTTTTTAGAATGTGTAAAAAGGTGTAGTCATGTACATACCCTGCCGGAAATGAAATTATTTTAAAAGTAGCTTACAAATTACTTAAGCGCTAGTTATGCTCACATATCAGTGCAGGCATAACATGAGCAATGTCACATAGAGCATCTCTTTAACGAATTTTGCATGCAAGCGATTACCCGACGCAGCGCATGACAGAGCACGATAGCGAAGCCTGTTGAATTTTGATTTTCCGCTTTGTGACACTTTCGAAGAGAGATGCCACTCTCATTGCTTGTGAGAATTTACTCTTGGTATGTTCCAGTACCCTTCAGATTTACAGAACTTACTCAGAAATCGTGCGCGTATACATTAGGATATTCATAATCGAAATAAAGTATATTATAAAGTTATTTGCCGCTTTTATGACAGATATTCCATTGAAAATTGTGTCAAAAAGCTGCAACTAACTTTAGTATGGACTTTATTTTGACTATGAATACGCCTTATTCAATAATATCTTCTTGACTAGATCCTCCAGTACTGGAACAGACCAACTGATTATACTGCACAGCTGATTTTGCGAGATCATGCGCTCTATGCGGAGTATAATCACTCCCCTGTTTCATATGCGCTACTTGTATACGCCCTGCATTGCAATGTAAGCATAACCAGCGCTTTACTTTTCTTTCAATAACAACTACAGTAGTAACTTGATTCATGTGCGTAATGAAAACCGGGCTCGGTGCAAGTTTCGAGGTTGTCGCAAGCACTGACTTTTTATTTCCCATATATAATAAAAGGCACTTTCTCACATACATGCATTTTTTTGTAATCCAATTTCAGTATTTTTAATATTTCAATTCAAAACACTTAAGATCAAAAAGTAGATACATATGTACATACCTATTTCATGTGGAATTAAAGATATTAAAAATGTTTGCTTGTTTTGTGCAAGCTCGCTTGTTCAGTACTACGCTGCTTCTAAGTCTCTGGAGCATCATAATATCGTCTATAGAAGCATTGGTTTGCTCCGCCCATTCTAAGCAAATATTGAATGCGCTGATATAGTCTCCTCCGGTGTGACTTTCTTCGTACTAAGTATCACGTCGTTTGTTTCTTCACCATCAATAAGGTCATCATCGATACAGTTTCAACAATCCATTGCTCAATTTCAGAATGCGATATTTGCTGCAAAGGGTCTATTTCTTGAAATGGATTGAATATTGTAAACGTAACTCTGAAAGAGGGATGACATATTCACTATCCCAGTCGGATGATTCATCAAACAGTTTTTGAAATGATGACCGAATTGAAGACACATTAACGGCAATCGCAGAGGTTCGTCTATTGTTTTTTCACGACGAAGGATGTGACTTAAAAGGCTTGTTTTGTAGTTCACTTTCGTAAGCCTCATAAGTGCAGTATAGTTTGGAGGCATTAGCGATATTTCACCCTCACTACTCGCTTTCTTTGGGATTGCATGGAGCATTATCTATAAGTAAAAGAGCCTTTTCGGAGAGACTTTCGCCACGAAGAATCTCTTTCACCTGCAGACTAAGAAATCTTAAATTAATAAAATAAATTTTTTAGAACCAAAAATGTGCATACCTCTGGAACAAATGTTCTGTGAAATCATTCTTCAAACAAGGTCAAGATCATCCAAGCACTTTAATTTCCTTTGTAGACAACAGTCATATCCGTAAATTTTTTAGTGAACGTGGATTTATTGATTTCCCAATAAAAGCTAAGTTAGTCTCGACTTAATTTCTGTAATTTAACTTAACTTAATATTTTGGCCAACCTATTATATGAGAAACTTTGTTGGCGGTTAGGCAAAACTTAACTTACCGTAAGAAACTTAAGAACTTGTAGGTCTTAAGCGTAAGTTAGCCAAGACTTACGACAAAATTTAACTCAACTTTGACCAACCTACCATACCAGCAATGCATGTTTCTGCTTAGCCAAAACTCAACTTACCTTAGAAGAAAACTTAGAGAGCTGTAGGATTTAGATTCCTAAGTTAAGTTTTTACGTAAATTGAGAGCGGTGAGAGAATCAGGCTTGCCATATTTTGGTTTTTGTATTTCTTAAAAATAAATGAACGCAAGCATTTTTTTGTGTGCATTTTTTTGATGTGGCAGTAGAAGCGGCGAACTGTCAAACAGCTGAAAAATAAAATATGTTCGCTTCTGGCTTAAGCTGACGTGTTGAGTAATCATTGACAATTTGTTACGGTACATTAAATTAAGTTAAGTCTAGACTAACTGAGCTTTAATAACCATTAATTTTACTCTATGATTTCCAGACGCATGCATACAAACAAGAAAAGTTATTATCTACTAATTTTATGTCCCGGAGCCGAGGTTTCTTTTGAGCGCACAAGAGTTCTATCAGGCAAAAGCTTTCAAAGCAGGCCAGATTCATCGGCATTGTGTACCTACTCCTTTCTCAAACATAAATCGGAAATATTTTTGTTTAGTTTTTGCAAAAATGCGTTAGCTGAATCGGTCTTATTCGATGGGTTTTCCCCACAAGTTTTGGGTATTCGTATTCCTTCGGTCCGTACGACAACGGAAATGGATTCCCTGCCGCAAAAAAATCAAACCTGTATGTGAACAACTTTTTAAAAAGTTCTTTTGATACTGATTTCAAGTCAAAAAAAGAAAAAAAGTATAAACCCTTAAATTTTTAGGTTCATTTTAATGGTTAAGATAAATTTTTTATCCACGTCCAAACGGAAAAATTATTTTTCATGAAATTAATTATATGTGCTTTCATGTAAAGATAATCTAAAGATAATAGACAATAATGGGCTCAACAAATGATATCAATGAGTTTTTAAAAGCACTGCAGGAGTGATGGCTTTAAATAAAACAAGTATGGGCAGCACTGTCTTCGGCCATGCCGAAGGCTTCATACCTTTCGTGAACATAAAAAAAACTTAACTTCAACCTTCATTTCCTTAGGAACTACACATTACTTATACTAAATTGATGTACACTGTGAACTACGCAGACGGTGGAGTTATATCGCAAAAATTTATATCTGTACATTCCTTATAGATCACCGATTTTAATAATTTTCTCATTAGACCTTGTATGACTAATTAGTAAGTAGCTCGCGAAAGTGTTTTGATATATACCTGAACAATCAGGTGAATGGGAACTATGGGTTATAGTAAGCCGATCTTTATCATTTTCACCGTAAACTCTCCGTTGATAATATGTGAAAAAGTGCGAAATTTCATGTTCCTAGCTGCATAAATGAATGAGTTATAACGCAAACCCTCATATCTGAACAATTAGTTATATGGGAGCTATATGTTGTAGTGGTCCGATTAACCGGTTCCGACAAATGATTAATACACCCGCTCACCAAATTTCAGTCGGATATCTTAAAAACTGAGGGACTAGATCATATACAAACAGACGGGCAGACGGACATGTATATATTTTGATGGGTCTTTCTCTTCTTATTCTGGTACTTACAAACATCGGACCGAAGTAATAATACCATTTCATGCTCATGAAAGGTATAAAAATACCAACCCTTCAAATATTGCATAATTTTTCTTGCGGAAACTGACACCACCTTCTTGCCAGACGTACGGCGATATCAAAGCAAGGCAGAATTGAATTTACACTTGCTTAATCAGATTGATTTTTCCAATTACATACTTACTTTCTTATGTGCCATACTGCTTACCAATAAATTTACATTTTGATGTACACTATATGCGTGCATTGTGAATTTTTCTGCACTAGATTACACATTTGTAATAAATATGAAGAGTGTTTATTATATGTAGGAAAATTGTATGTTTTTAACCAGAGGAAAAAATCGGAACAAACTTCTATCCGATTTTTGCCCGACAATAAGCATCGCTAAAAAAATAAAGTTGATGCAGAGATAACCCCTGCTTTTTCCTCTATTAATCATACACTAGTATCGCCCTGCGCTCGAAATTCGCCCACCTTACTTTTTCATAAAATTTGTACATTAACTTTTACTTAGTTTTGACTCTTTACATGTGTCAAAGTTTAAAAATGTTACGAGTATGATAATCCACTAAAACAATGTGAAGCCAATGTGCTTAGGGACCTACCACTTTTGGTCATAAGTGCGATATTTATAATATATGCATATTCAGCCGTATCAAATTTCAGTACTTAGCATAAGCAGTTCCGGAGATAAGCCATATGAAAATTTCACTTTGTATGGGAGGTGTTACGCCCCGTTTTCCAAAAGCTACCAATTTTCGCCGCAAGTACGGTATTTACAATGTATGCATCTGTGCCAAGTTCCAACACCCCAGCGTAGTTGGTTTTACAGATATAGTGATTTAAAATTTTAGTCTATAGGTCAGCTGCCACGCCCCCTATATATTTGAGTTCACATTTCTAATTAGAGGAAGTGATTTCCTTAAAATCAGTGCATGGTTCATTGAAATCAAGCGAACGATACTCTCAAAAACGGGTTTTCAAAATTTTAGTGTGGTGTATTTATATATAGATGTTGCTATGTCAGATTTCAGGATGTTAGAATAAGCAGTTCCAGATATAAAAAGTATGAGAAGTGCAGTTTGTAAGAGAGGTGCCATGCCCATTTTAACACGCTGTTATTAGTTTCACTTGTATGTTTGTTTGCTTGCTTGCTTGTTTCTTTGTAACTCTCTTCTGGCAGCTGCTGCAAGCGTGTTTTTTAGTTTTTTTAAACTATATTTTGATTATTTCCAATACCTACCACTTTTCGCCGAAAGTACGGTATTGATAACATATGTTGTTGTGTCTAATTTCAGGACGTTAGAATAAGCGGTTCCAGATATAACCGATATGTGTTCAGTTTGTATGGAAGGTGCCACGCCCCCTTTTCCAATACCTGCTATTTTTCACCATAAGCACGTTATTGTCAACATATGTAGCTGTGTAAATTTTCAGGACATTCGCGTAAGGGGTTCCAGGTATAATCGATATGAAAAGTTCAGTTTGTATGGGAAGTACCACGCCCCCTTTTCCAATACCTACCACCTTTCATCGTATGTACGGTATTGATAACATATGTTGTGGTGTCAAACTTCAGGACGTTAGCATAAGTGGTTCCAGAGGTATGGCGTATGAGAATTTCAGTTTGTATGGGAGCTGCCACGCCCCCTTTTCCAATGCCCGCCATTTTTCGCTGTAAGTAGGGCATTTGCAATTTTTGCATCCTTGCTAAGTTTCAGTTTCCCAGCGTAATTGGTTTAAGAGAAATATCGATTTTCACATTTTAGTCCGTATGTCAGATGCCA
>JAPVRG010233872.1:0-10121 GCA_029783565.1 Rhagoletis cerasi | reverse complement strand
TTTTTAATTATTTTTAATTATTTGATTATTTTTAATTATTTGATAATTTTTAATTATATGATTGTTTTTAATTATTTGATTATTTTTAATTACTTTTTTAAATAGATAAAGCTGTGTTTGGCAGGCAAATTTTCATAAGTTAGTATTAAATAACTGAAACGAATGATTTCAATGGCCTACAAAACTGCATCCTTCAAAAAAATCTTATTAAGAAGGGGACTATGTTTTGACGAAAGTTTTGGAAATTTGGAACTCTGATGTATGTATAGTATGCGGTTTTGTTCTAGTATGGACAATATTTTAATAAAAAATCCTTGTGCATTTATCTTATGTTACTGTATTGATTCTCATCATATGTATGTATATTAACTGCGTTGTAATATATTATTCACAAGTTCAAATCTATATCTGTACTATCTATATTAATTATATAAAGAGAAATCCATTTTTTTTGTAACAGGTAAACTCGCGAACGGCTGGTCCGATTTTGATGAAATTTTGTAAATAAATAGCTTTCGGCAACCACCATGTTTTTCCGATAGGTGGACCAGGGATCGATCTATTCCAAAAAATTTTATTATGTTCCGATTTGCTTAAAATTTGGTGTGTAGGTAGCTTTTTGCCAGATTACCATATACGATACTTTTTTCCAGGGAATTAACCCAGGGACCGAACGGTGAATGACACTATTTGTGCCACTTTCCAAGCTGCTTGCCAAGACTGCATGTCCTTATGGACCACATTCCTGCAATACTTCTGCGAAGACATTTTGTTTAATGAACGTCAGCGGTTCAATAATCCTGGATTACCATTTTGTGATCGCATTTTTAATAGTCTTAGTTCTAATTGAGGATAAGGTTATCGCCCTCAGCGAAAAAGATCTAAGCAGCTTTGTTATACCTTCCCCAAAAAGAAATCAGCAAAATGTTGAATCCATTTATGAAAGTAATTTACGATACCAATGCGACCAAAACGTGTTAAAAGAATACATGCGGGAAAACATTCAAAAATTAGTCCCAGACCAACAAGTGGTCTATGAAAAAGTTATTCAGAGTATTGACAAAAACAAAGGCGAAGCATTCTTCCTTGACGCAACAGGTGGTACAGGTAAAACTTTTCTGATAAATCTTCTATTGTCCTATGTGAGATCAACTGGACGTATTGCAATAGCTGTAACATCAACGGGAATAGCAGCAACTTTGCTCACTTCACATTGAAATTGCCATTAAATGTATGTATGCAGGAGCAAACTTTTTGCAGCATTCGAAAAAATGGTCCGCTGGGAAAAATTTTACAGGAAGCCGTATTTATAGTGTGGGATGAGTGCACTATGACTAACCGTGCTCATATGGAAGCAGTCGACCGCACTTTAAGAGATTTAAGAAGCTGTGATAAGATTTTTGGATGCGTAACTTTTCTTTTCGGAGGGGACTTTCGGCAGACCTTACCAGTCGTAGCAAAAGGTACCTGTGCGGGAATCATCAAAGCATGCCTTAAAACAGCTGCATTTGCGGACAAATATGAGAGCCCATCTTAGTAGGGTTGGTTCTGAGTTCCCTCAATCCGTGCTTAGTATTGGATATGGTAGTATGCAAAATATCGATGGATACGTCACTGTAGATTCCAGAATTGGTAAAGTGGTGCACTCCCTAAACGATTTGATTTATGAAGTGTATCCAGATATTGAAAGTATTTTAACCAAACCACAAATTGGCTGTGCGAGAGAGCAATTGTCTCGCCAAGGAATGTTGCTGTTGATGAGACTAATAGCGTTGCAATGCAAAAATTGGTTGAGAAATTTAACAGTATGCTTCCATCGACACAGTACTTAACCTTGAAGATTCCGTCCACTATCCCACTGAATTCTTAAATTCGTTAAACCTGCCTGGCTTGCCGTCTCATAAACTAACTCTTGCAAATCGCATTCCAGTTATATTGTTACGCAATCTTCTAACACCCCACTTTGTAAGGGCGAACGACTGGAAAATTGCATAGTAATGTTATAGAATGCATTATTCCTACAGAATCAGCAGCCGGAGGAACAGCGTATATTTCACGTATACCTATGATTCCAGCAGATATGCCATTTCAGTACAAACTTCTTCAGTTTTCTGTAAAGGTTTCATTCGCTATTACAATTAACAAAGCTCAAGACCAAACTTTTCAATTTGTAGAATTGATTTACGCTCAGAATGGTCAATTATATGTTGGTTTATCAAGAACTGGAAAAGCCGACAATCAAACCATATTACTGCCTTTGAATGGCAAAACCAAAGATGTGATTTAAAACACTATTTAACTTTAAAAATCCTTTTAGTCAGTAAATAATATTAATCTATATAGAAAACAGAAAAAAAATTAGGTTTTCTTTAAAAATTAGCATTTAAAAAAATGCGTACGAATTCGCATATGGGCAGCTAGTAATAATGAAATTGAAAACAAGAACAAAAAATAATCAAAAATAATCAAATATTTATATTAATCTTATTATTAAAAAACCCAAAAATAATTGAAAATAATCAAATAATTATATTATTCATGTAATTAAAAAATTTAAAAAATAATTGAAAATAATTAAAAATAACAAAATAATCATGTAATTAAAAGTAATTAATGAATTAATTATTATTTTTTAATTAATTAATTATTTATCATTAAAAATGTGGTATTTAATTAGTGAACGGTTTCCCAAAAAACGTGCTTTAATTAATAATCATTATGGTTATTAATCATTATTTAACAGGTCTTCAATGAAAGTTCCCAACTGTTAGTTAATATGTTCAGTCGTGCGTACATATTATTTTTTTTTTAGTTACTACTTTTCCAAAAAAGATTTAATATATGTATGTCTAAAACTTAACAAATTAACAAGTGTAAAGCTGTCAATCTTAGCCTATAACTCATATAATCACTTCAGTACATTTGTACGTAATTGCCTCGACATTATTTTTAAAGTCTCATAAATATTCAATTCGCAATTTTCTAAAAGTTAACCTAAAAATCTCATACACGTATCTCGTCTCATATTGTTGAATTTTTGACACTAGAAATAAAACTCATATCTCCAGACATTATATCTGTATATACATATGTATGTGTACATATGAATGTGCAACTACTTTTCGTTTTGCAAAATGGCACCATCTTCATAGCTGGAAGGCGAAATGCTTAATTTTTCCATTTTGAGAATTTCACCTGTTCTCGACACATCAATGAGTTCCGCATCGGGATCAATTGACAAACCGGCATTTGCAGCAGCTAACTCGTTGACGGCAATGTCGTTGGACAAATTTACCGGCACGCCATCATCAATGTCAATGTCATTAGCCAAGCCATTCCGCTCGTCATCCTTCTTTGCCAGATCTTTTTCCAAATTAGCCCATTCCGCGTCGAACCCGGGATTCATCTCTACAATTTCTCCTTCCTCCTCGTCTTCGGATGAGGATACATCTTCGCGATTTTTGTTGCTGATGTCATTTTTGTCCTGTTTCTCATTTGTATCGATTTCAACTTCATCTATGCTGTCACCAGGCACAGCAAACTCCTCGCCAACAGCAGCTTTGGGCTCGATGACTTCATTAGTTTCGGCTGGTTTAGTTGCTGAGTCTTCAATAGTTTCTGCTACCTCACTAATTTCTTCTTCCGGGATTTGTTCTCGTTTTTCGTTGCCTGCTGCTGCACCTTCAAGACTATTGTCTGTAACAAATGCAGCATTTAAGTTGGCGGCATTATCTTCATTTGTTTCTGGCAGCATTGTGTCGTCTGTTAGTCTTTCCTTAGCCCTTTTACTTATTAAATTTATGAATGTAAGCTAATTTCGGTAATTGATAAAAGGAAGAAATCCGAAAAAAGTATTAAAATGCGCACAAATGTTTAAATTTAAAGCCTAGACTAGTGATTGCTCGCTACTAGAATGAATTTTTAACCATATGAGAATCTGCTTAAATACAAACGGATAGGTAAGCATTAATATGTTTATTGTCAATAATCAAAAGAAAACTCTCGTGCTTATACTCTCTCTCTCATCGCGTCAACAAAGCAAACAATTACTTGACACGCGGATATGACCCCGCAGCGAAATGTTAAACCAGTCCGTAAAAATATCAGTTAATTAACTGGTATGAGCTAAAGCGGTGGTCTACTAGTTCGGCAATTGCTAACAACTTATGCGCTCCGCGACATCTGCCTGAATTTCAGAAAAACATTTTTCTTTTTAAATTAATTATATTCAACAATTTTTATTGAGCTTGAGGCCGTTTTTAATGAAAATTTGTTTTGGAAAAAACAACAAGTTAATAAAATTCAAAAGTTAAAATAAAGAGAAATAAAATTTTATTAAAAGGATTCGAGCTTCAGATCTCACAAATGGCACCATAGTGCTCAGTTCCATCGGTCATTGCGATTATTATAGCGGCGCGACCAAAATTACATACTTATTCCTTTCCCGGATGATGATTCGGCAGACTATCCCGTAAACTGGAATGATGCTACTAGTGATTCTACTGGAATATGCTGATGCATATCCGGACAACTGCTTGCATGGAAACGGAAGGATGGAAGACGAATTAGTTGAGCTAAAAAGCTAACTTGTAGAGTTCTAGCTCTTAATTATTAGCTTTCCTTGCAGGTTTTCATTAAAACATTACGATACAGTGCTCGAATTCAGCAAAGAAAATATTAAAAACACGCAATTAGCAGTTTTATACATCAAAGTATTAGCACTACGAGTGTTAAATGCTGCATCTAAAAGGAGCAAATAGCAAAAGAGAATTACAATACGACCCTTTTTTGATGAGTGCTTCGGTCTCTGCTGGCTGGTAATATTTCAACCAGTTGGTCAAGCGGTTCAGTTCTCACTCTCACTCTCGAAAATTGAGTGCGAAAATTTCAGTTTTCTTAGGGAGTATTGGCAAATTCTTACTGGAAACACTTTTGCCAACACAAACTTGCAAGCAGGATTGTGGCACGTGGTTTCATTTCTGTCGGCGATAATTTGAATAAACAAATTCGTTAAATTTAAAAATTAATAAACGATTTACTAATTAAAAAAGTAAGCAAACATTTGTGCACTTAACCAATTTAGTTAAGTCCAATAATTTGAAAGGTACTCGGCTGAAAAAGCTGTATTTGTAAGCGGAGTGCAGGCACAACCATAGCCGATATAGGAAACCCCCGCCAACATAACGTAAGCGACGTTTTTTTTTAATTTTGTAATTGATGCAGAAATGCCCCTAGAGCATTTATATGTATTTCTGCATCAAACAGAAAATTTTGAAAAAAATTTCGCTTACGTTATTTTGGCGGTTAGGGTTCAATATGTCTTGTTTTTGTCCACCCAAAAGAATTTCAAAAATTCTATAAAAAATTAGTATGTTTAAAATGCAACCATGGACACCAGCTGTCAGTAAAACTTGCAAATTTGCGTTCGTGTAAAAATTTGCAAGTTTCTCTCTTTGAGAGAGAATTTAAGAATAATTTTTCTTACTCCTTGAGTGACAGATAATTTTTGCCGGACTTTCGATGAACAATCCTATTCTACTTCACAACTAGTAGCTTTCCCTGCAGGGTGCCTGCATGCAAGTACGATGTACATCAGTGCACAGTGGTCAATAAATGGAATTTAATGTTCATAATTCACTGGAGCCCTTATTTCTCAACTAATTTGACTAAGTTTAAATTTATTTGATTTAATAAAAGCTTATAAAATTTACAAAAGACTAGTTGAGCCCGATTTTTCATTTGTTTACATAAAATTTTTTAGTGCAAAATGCAGAAAAAGTGGCAATTTTAAAGAAAATCGATTCTCCTGATCCAGTTTATAAATGTTGCACAATAAAGTTTAGTTTAAAACAACTGTAGGGTTCCCCCAAAATGAAAAAATTTCAGGAAAAAAATGTTTAAAAAAAAATTTAAAAATTTTGAGTTTTCAGAAAAATTTTGGATATGCAGTTTTAGAGACCATTAAATTTTAGTGCAATAAAGTGCAAGTTTCAAGTGGCTAAGAGCTCGCGTTGATTTTTAATAATTTTTGTTCGCTTTCAATTCCTATTTAGCATGCAGATGTGCTCGAAATGTCTACTTTCTAAGAACCTGGGAATAATAAAAATGTGTCGAAAAATTATTGTTTTAGGCCATCATGAAAAGTTAGCTCCCTACTGGAATGCTAAAACACTTTTTAACGTTTAAAGTTGGCTACAGGTACAGCTTTACCTAATGTTCCGCACAAGGGTTAATAAATACACCATATGAAAAAAGTCTTCGTTTTTTAACAATTTTAAAACTAATTAAGTTTGCCAACGGCATTTTTAAAGCAGTTTACACCTTTCTTGCACCTTTCTTATATTCTTCTTTTCTTTGGGAAATCTCTTCCTTGGACTTTTGGAAAAAAATTTTTTTAAGAAATTTGTCAAAATCTTTATGAAAAAAATATAATTCCTTCTGAGATTTTATTACCGTTTTCCTTTAATGGATATACGACACAAGAGACATCACATTTCACCACCCAAAGGTATTTGAAATAATAAAGTATTTTCTGGCAGTAATTTTTAATCATATATATAAATAATTGCCCACTGTCGCACAAGTAAATGATCTACGCACCCACTGCCTATATTGCTTCGTTGCTGTCGGAATAACGACAGATTGGAAGAGCGTAAAAATGCGTGTGATGAGCGCACTGCTCACATGAGTAATCTTTGCCGGTCACTGATGTACACATACGCACACAGAAACCCACATCTTTGTATATAAACGCACACGGCACACTAAAAGCAACACAGTCACAACTCAAAAACTAGAAAATTACAGCAGAGCCAGGAAACAGTTGAGCATGCAGGGACCAAAATTACCAAAATTTTTTAGTAAACTGAAAAACGGATGCTAAACATATTTTTACAGTATCTAATTGGAGATTTTTACTGTCAATTGATATGTGCATATGGAAGTGTACTTATATCGTAAAAAGTAGATTTTGGAAAATTTTGAGTAGTGACTCTTTTGTATTTATATGATATGTACATACATACAATGCTGACTTAAAATACAAAGCGGACTTAGGGGGCTTGAGTCACTACTTAGTACTAGCATGCTACTCATAATGATCTTTTTTTACAAATCGCAGTCAGAATACTCTCTATGATTTTGAATTGACTTACTCATTTACATTCCGCTGCATTGCCATGAGTCACCTTCAACGACGCTATTCTCGTATGACAACATTTCCTGAACAAATAAACAAATATTAAAAATTAATTCACGCCAAAAGCTAACCACAGTCGCGTCGCAAAGCAGTTGGTGTCGCTTTCTGGCGGTTTCGGTCGTATAGCGTCCCACTTAATATACTAGTATTGCACCCGACATATAACACAGTGCAGGTGGTAAGAATTTACATATTTATTTCCGTAGTTGTTATACTAATACATTTATTAATATAATGAGCATTTTTTATCCGATTTTGAAAATATTCTTTTTGATTCAGGAATGGTCATAAAGCATCGTTGAGTTAAATGGATACAAAGTTGTACAGCAGCCGCTTAGAACTTTTGTCACCACTTAAGTAATATTGTTTATAATTTTTATACCCGAGCGTACTTGTGCACAAAGGTATCATAACAATGAAAAGACCATGTCTCAATGTCCGTCCGCCCGTATACACGTTAACTCGGGCAAAAATGTAGATATTTAAACGAAATTGAGTATGTAGGTAGGTATTAAAAATGGGCAAAATCGGACGGTAACCACGCCCACCTCCCATATAACGGTATTTTAGAAAAATTCAAAAACTGTGATATTTCCGTAAATACTGGATGCAAATTCTTTAAAATAAAAAATTAAATAATTAAGAAAATTTTTTTAAATCCCCACCAAACTCGGTACGAACATTGCCTAGAGTCTAACTAAGAAATCGGTTGACCATTTTTGAAATCGCGCTTTAACCACGCCCACCTCCCATTACTTACCGAAATTCGTAAAAGTAGATTTTGTGAAATTTTACCCTTCGAATATTGTGTTATTGAAACTATGACAGAGAACTCGTAGTATACGTCGCATGAATATACGGATATTAACCTAATTTACGGTGAAGCTTGTTGTAATGCCAGAGCTGCTCAAACACTCATGAAGTTTTTCCCCAGACCCATAGAGTAATATCTGAAGGTAAGTAATTTTCACACATTTTTTTGTCCAAATACTTTCTTCTTCCAACTTTAACTTTTCACTTTCTTAAGGTCGCATACCTGAAATGCGTGGCGGCGAGACAGGATGTCCTGCAAAGGTAGATGTTGAAGTTATGTTAGAGGAAGTGGAACTAGGTCCATCGACTTAAGTGAGAATGATGGAAATACGGACTGGAATACCAAAATCTACAGTTCACAACACTTGGGAAGGCCAACAATTTCATTCCTACCACATTCAACGCGTTCAGGCTCTACAAGAGAGAGATTTCCTGGCGAGGGTTAGATTTTGAATCACGCACCAACTTTTTTAATAGAATAATTTGGAGCGATGAATCATCATGCCAAGGAGATAGTTATTTTAATTTACACAACCATCGCAGTTGGCAGAAGATCGGTCGCAGGGCCAGTAAAAAATAAATTTATGGTGCGGTATTCTTAATCGCCAGATATTGGGACCTATGGAACTGTCGGCAACGCTCAGCAGTTATTTAGAGTTCCTTTAGGAACGGCTTCCAATTAAATTAAAAGATGCACACTTCAACCTGCGGCGTAGACTATGGCTGCAAAATGACAGATGCCCTGCTCACTACGGGCGCGAAGTAAGAGCTCTTTTAGAAGAAATTGTTCCTCGCCGAGGGATTGGACGATACAGGCCAATCACGTGGCATGCTCGATTTCCAGACCTGAATCCATCATATTTTTCTACTAGGGCTGTCTTAAGGACAAAATTTGTTCAAAAATAATTCAAAACGAAGAGCGTATTCGAGAACAAATAAATGGAGCTGCTGCTGAGATAGCCAAATTTGGATTTAAGAACTCTGAAAGCGTCTTTTCTTAAGAGGTGCCGAGCTTGTAGTAAATTAGAAGGTCGCCAATTTGAGCATACTTTGTCAATAAATTAAAAATCTTGTCTTCAAACTACTCATGTATATTTTATTTCACGTGAACACATTCTTCACAAAAAATATTGATAGATATAGCCCTTGTTGATTCTATTCCGAATTCCGATAAGTAACATCAAATAATGCCATGAGCAGGTAATAATGTACCTTTGTACTATTTACCATGTAACTAGCGGACCCGGCGAACTTCGTCTCGCCAAAAATTAATTTTTTTATTTAAACATCTTCAAGCGCCATCGTTTTATAGCATAACGTCGATCAAACTTTTGTTTTATATATTTAGGGCCTTAAAATTCTAGATAGTTGGCAACTCTGTTCAAAATGAGTACTCCTGAATTTAAATACCTTCCGATTGATAAACGCGTTTCAATATTTTACTTGATATATATTTAATTCACTGTAATTTTAGACAGACGGCAACCCTATTTCAAAGTTTGTATGTTTTGCTTAAAGCGGTAAAGCTGGCTTCAAAATGGTGTTTCACTCATTAAATTTAATAGAGTATTGGGGAAGATATGGCGCTTATTGCCCCTCTTTTTTAATAAATAACTAACCCCTTCAAAATGAGATATCATTCATTAAATTTGATAAAAAATGAAAGCAGACATCGTTTGGTAACAGAAAAATACCTTTTAGAAATAAGTATATAGATGATGATGATGACAATATGAACAAAATGTGAACACATGTAATTCATGTAAAAATGCACATCTTAGAACTTACCAATTATGTATTTTATCACAGGTGTATAAAAAAAGATTTTCAATTACGAATAAAATCAGCTACACTTGTTGTGAGACCACAAAAAATTATACAAACATGCGAAAACAGCTGTTTGAAATTCCACCACTTATATTACATTCACATTGAGCCATAAACTTGAGTTGATTGACAACATCAATATGAATTAACTCAAAAAATGTCCCTTTAACTCGAGTTTATGACCCAACGTGAACGCAGTCTTATTCACTTATTTTAGCACTTCATTCGCATTTCAATGTTCAAGTGTAGATGGCGCGCTCGCAGTGGGTTGAGCGCTGTGATA
>JAPVRG010233864.1:0-11429 GCA_029783565.1 Rhagoletis cerasi | reverse complement strand
CAACAAGTTTTTATCAACTCGCTTTGTTTTTACTTAATTTTAACTTTCACAAATTTACATATAAGCACACTATTTAGTTTATTTACGTTGTAATAAACCCGCTTTCTTTTATTTTAATTTGCTCAATTTGTAAAGAAAGCATTCCAGATGTCAAAAACATACTATTGTGAACAACCTAAACGAGCGAAATTCACAATAGTGCTTTTCTTCATCGAATGAGCGTCATAATACCAACTCGAAATTCGTTCAATCAGCACTTTCGACCACAATCGAAGATCGAATGCAACTCATAATAGGGACCATATACTCAACGCTTTGGTTTTCATTAAAAACTAGGCTGTTATAATTTTCATAGAAATATTTAAAAATATTTAAAATTTATGACTGGTGGGGCAAGTCCATAGACAAAAATTACAGCCTCTTTTTACTTTTTTTTATATTTTTTAACGGATTAATAAAATGTAGTCATTTAGCAAGATGTTACTACAGAAATAGGGATGATTATTAAAGCATTTTAAAATTTATGTCGTTTTCCTATTTTACATGGAATGATCCATTAGCTGAAATATACAAAGAAATGTTAGTGAAACGAATTTTGTCTTTTTTGTCATATTTAAACAAAAACGAATAATCAACTAAAAAAAATAGTTTTCACCTAACTTTGGCAGCCTAGGAGAATTAAACTCCATATTTGGCACCATTAACTCCACTGTGCGACGAGATATTTTTTGCTTTGAAAAAAAAAAAAAGATGTTTTCGGGAGAAGCTGCTTATATGGAAAAATTATACCTGAAAAACTGTTGAATTTAATGTCCTAATTTGGAGGATTCAAGCAAATATTGACAGTTTTGGAAGTTTTATCTGGTAATGGGCAGAATCAAGAAAACTCTGATAACTAGGGCCATACAAAACATGCACTAAAAAGACCATTTTAAGTGCTTAAAAACTGCAATTAAAAAAGGAAAAAATGCTACCATATATGCTTTAAAAAAAACAATTAATTAACACTCTTCATAGCTTTTTGATTAAAATACTTATGTACATATATGCAAAATACATAGTACATACATACATAAATATGAACGTACATATGCATGTTGTACAAGATACAATATAATAAAACAAAAATATTTGAGTATTATCTTCAGTTACATTGTTATAGAAAACACATATAAATATCTTAGGTAAGGCCATATATGTAATACTTCTATATTGATAGTAACGTATCTTCACAATTGAGGTGTTCACACCAGCCTGGTTATCAGGTTATCTGGTTATGTGGTTATATTTTTTATTCAGTTTACAAAAACAAAATAAACGTGGTTCAGGCAAATTCAGAGTGGGAATCGCGTCTGCGAGGACGTATTTTTTCTCTTCTCTATAACATTCGGTGTTGAAGTGGAGCGAACATATATAAACCTTCCTTTCCAGCGCCTTTGTCGTCAGTTTACACGCGTCTGCCCTTTTTCACCGATATGGCTCATTTTGTGGTATTCTGCATAAAACAATCCCCTTAAAATTGTTTAGTATAAATATTACAACATAAGTACTTACGATTTCGCTTTCATTACTTTTTTTGCTTCTGCAATGAAAACTATTCCGAACCATTTTTTCTGTTTTTTTTTTGCTTCTAAAATTAAAATTTAATTTTGTAAATTATTGACGGTTAATACTCCGCTCCTGCTTTTTGTTTTGTTTCAAGCGTCATTTTGGGTACATTGGCTTATTGGTTTTCTCGCTCTATCAGTATATATGTATCTGCACTCTAATGTTTGCGGATGGATGTACTTTCAATATACTGCCAATATAGAAGTATTACATATATGGGTAAGGCAAACAAGTAAGTCAACTTTACAAACTGAGTAACAAATAATTAAAAAATATTGTTGTTACAATAAACAACAAAATATTAAGTTATGTTCTCAAATAAAAAGTCACGCCTGTTGTCACGTAAAAAGTTTTTGTACATGGAAAATGTTCGCTCTGTATCGACAGATGTAACAGGCGCATATTTAAACGAGCACATTTCCGAAACCGTGATGTTGCTTTGGAAAGTCAAAGTATACCCGGTATAAAGTATTGGAAATATATTTAAGCATTTCAAAACTTGGATTTTTCATTAACACTTCTTCAAGTTTATTGGATACGGCAGGCAAGTTCACAGATCCAATTTAAATTTGGCATCATTGAGGATGTCGATGGAATTTTTCAATAAAAGACCTGAAGTTTCCAAATTTTTGTATGGTTTTTGGAAGAAATCCATAATTGACATCGATAGTTGAGATCATCCGAGAGGATTTTTTCCTTTTCTAATTGGAAAACATGAAAATTATGCGTAAAAGCATGCTAAGAATTACAAAATATTACTTTATATATGCATGTTAGGCCCAATTGTGTCAATATGCAAAAATATGCATTTATTTATTTTTATAGCGAGTTTTCTTCGTTGCGAAGTAAAATATCCCAAAAAAATAAGCACTATGAAGGCATTCTATGACAGCTGTATATCACATATAAAGACCCAGCATTTTATCAGAATTCATTTGTATTTTGATCTCTTATTTAGCTTAAAAAATATGCGATTCCATACAAACATATATTTTACACTATATATTATGTACATTATTATAATTAAAAAATACTACATACATACATAAGTACTTTACAACATTCTATATGTATATTGTACGTCTTACACTCTATATTTTACATAATATTCGTTAGATCGTTTGTATGTAAATGAAGATTTTACCGAAGTAATTTCAAGTACAAATATGTAATATCAATAGGATTGCTTTAGAGTGACGAGTATTTAAAAATTTGTCAAGCCTTTTTAAAGGATCACTTTGGCGTTTGTTTCATTTTGTTTCTGTGTTTGTTTGGGCGTGTATGCAGCAAGAATCCTTTTATCTAAATCTATATACTTACCCACACATATTATTATGCATATTTACGTAGGATGTTTGTACAATGTATCTGAAAAGTAAATTCTTTGTTTTGTTGCTGTTGGCGTTGACAACGATAAACACACGCAGATGCACATACATATGTATGCTCCTGTTGAGTATGTATGTATGCTAGATTTCTTCTATATGAGTGCAAAATGTACGTGTGTATACATATTTCTAGTATTTGTTGTAAAGTGAGTCTATCTAAGATTGTGGCCAGCACAGGTACAATTATTGAGGGTAGATGATTACGTATTGCTATATCCTTGTTCGCTTTTAAGTTTTGTGAATATTCGGGAAGACGTGGAATGTATAGCAAAGAGGTCTCTTAATATCCATAGAGGTAGGGGTACATAGGCACAAAGATGGCAGGTCCCAGTTGACGCTCTTGTGGCATATGGGTCTTCATGTGCTTTTTCAAATGATCGCGACGTCCAAACTTCTTACCGCAAGCGGCGCATGGATATGGACGGAGTCCTGTGTGTATGCGTTTATGGCGGGTGAGTTCCTCATTGCGCGTAAATGTCTTGCCACATGACTCAACGTCGCATTTGAATGGACGTTCGCCTAAGAGAAATGCAAAAAAAAAAAATATATGCTTAAAATCAGATATCCTTTCCAAGTATTACCTTCAGCCTGTTTAAAGCTTTTGAAGTTCAACTTACCAGTATGTATACGTATGTGTCCCTTCAGTTGTCCGTTGTTGGAGAAGGCAACATCACAGTGTGGGCATTTAAATTTCTTTGGCCGCTGCTTTCTCGCATTGATGGCTTTGAGATGCGCCTCTTCGGCCATAATGCGCGCGTATTCCTGCTCCATCAGGCCGTATGTGTACGCGTCCATGCCGACAAAACTGGCTGCGGTGGCAGCTGCTGCAGCAGCGGCGGCAGTGCTACTCGAAGCGGGCATAATGGACGTTGGGGGCAACGCTGTAGCAACATCACAGGCTCTACTCATAGCAGCAGCTGCTGCTGTGCCATTCGCATAAAAGAATTCAGCAGACATTGCTGGTGTTGGTAGCGCCGTCGTTGTTGGCAGAACATTCTGAGCCAACAAATGCAGTTGCCGCTGATGATGCGCCTCAAATACTTCTCTAGTGTGTAAATGATGTGCCGCCGGTATTGCTTGCCTATGCGCTGCCGAAGCTGATCTCGGCACATAGCCGTTTTCGCTGAACGGTTGTGACTTAGATCTCGTAACTGTTGTGTGGGCGCCACTTAACGTACGTGCGGCGCGCTGCTCATGCTTGTAGAGGTCGTTCTCATCGCTGAGTTGACTGAAATTACTTTGACTGGATGCGCATTCGGAGGTACGGCTCGTGTGCAGGTAATCTTCATCATCGACCTCCAGCTCTTCGTCTTCTGTCTCGGATTGTTCAGCTTCCATGGCATCATCCTCGACTTTTAAAAGTTCAACCTTAATGCTGTTCGCAGCGGTGGGTGGTGTACCAACGCGTTTGGCGCTTAGATTCTGCGCCACTGTGGGGTGGCTGCCAGGGGCCATGTCACTCGCCTGCTGGACGGCAGCGACGCCGGCAGTAGCGTTGGCATTGGGGGCGGCTGGGGCTTGGTTGGTATGTGATGCTGCTGCTGCGCTGCGTTGCGCCATGTCCCAGGGGCGGAAGAGCCGTGAATAAGTGTGTGGTGGACATTGAATTCTTAGCGAAGACATTTTTATTTTGAACTATTTCGTTTAGTAATAAATTTTAAGCTTTCACTTTTTTGATAAAAATTCATACACAAGCTTTTATTTATTTTTAAAAATTCCCAAAACGCACGTTAAAAGGAGGAACTAAGAAAGCTGAATGTAAAAAATAAAGCGAAATGCTTGCGGACTTAGCCGTGGCGGTATGACGCGTGCGTGTGAACACTACGAAAACTCAACGATAACTGACTCGGTTGTAGCTACAAGCGCAGCATTTAAGTATAAAGTCCTGTCGCAGGATATGCGAGCCTTCGACTACCTACACTATTAAATTTATCTGCCATCTTCCTGGTCGCACACAGATACGCACAAATACACCTTTATGGCCACAAACGCGCACATACTGACACACCCACAGCGGAGTGTTGGTACTTTTACACTCCACCCTTAAATGCGCGCTGCTCGTCGTCGATTCATTCATGAACAAGAGCAATCCCTGCGGTTTTGTCGCCTGCCTCTATCTTGCCTGTTTCCAGCCTTCGTGAGTGGCAGGTCCGCCTGCCTGCTTGCCTGTTTGCCTGTATGTCTGTCTGACTGGTTGTTGGCTCTGGCTGCATGCCCTTCGTCAATTCGCAGACAAGCGCTTACACACACACATACACACACACACTTTCATATGTATGTAAGTGCCTTTTTAAATTCGGGGATGATATTTTCAGCAATGGCTGCTGTGGCTCTTCCTGCGCTGTATTCTTGCCACTACCTCTGGGTTCTTGTTGCCTTTTCATGCTTTGCGAAATCAAATTTATTATATTGCATTATACATTTTACTTGTGCCATTAGTAGCTTTTGTTGTTGCTGCAATCGTGAGCCGTGCGTATTGAGCTGGAAGATCATAATAATTGTGTTTCTATGCGACGACGACCAAAAAGTCAATGTGTTGTGTTACTGCAGCATTTTAACTAGCACTTTTTTGTGTTTATGAATTTTACGCTTTCCCACCGACAAACCCTCAAATGGATGCGCAGTTTTTGAAAAAGTTATCAGCCTCCGTTCCAACCTACCCCCACCCCATGTGTTGTCGACCCACAGCCACTCCACGCCATATCGCGCGCCTCATGAACTCTCCCCCTCTAACGGTTGTGTTGAATATGAGGAAGTTTTGCTATTGTTTTTCTTGTTATTGTTGTCAGTCTAGGTTTCACATTTTAAGTGGGGTTTGCCATTTGCTAAAGCTTTTTCTTTGAAATCCATATTACAGATGAAAGTATATTTTTGGGTGAGTATTCCTGCCTGGAGTTGCTGCTGCTGCTGTGTTGATAATGTTCGCCATTAGACACTTTTCTGGTTAGTGTAGGTGTGCTTATTAAGCGCGCCTACTGATTTTGCGGGCATGTCGCAACTTAAGATGTTGTGTTAAAATGCTGGAGCTCGGTTGAATGGATATCATTTACGTCGTTGCCATAATCAACAGCAGCACAATCATGATTATTGGGAGGACCATCGTTTACTATTCCGCTTCATATGGTTGTATACATGCATAAATATGTACATTAGGGCAGAGTAACTTAGTTTCGAAAAAATTTTATGACATATTCGAATTCTACGTTCGATTTTAAGCAAAAATGGTACACAAACTATATACCAAAAATCACGTTTGACCCTCCCAATTTTTAAAAGAAAAATCATTGTATTCTAATTTTTTTGAACGAAATTGATTTTTCATTTACAGAATTTTGTGTTTTCTTCATGTTTAAGAAACTTAAAAAACCCGAGAAAAAGAAAACAAACAAAAAAATAAAAAAGTTACAATATACTGGTTTTTCTTTTGAGTCCTTCTCAACCTGGTTTTTCCAACGCAGAGGAGGCCTTCCTCTTCCTCTGTTACCAATATCGCGCTGACTACTTTCAGAGCTGTGATGTTTCTGTCCATTCGTACGACATGACCAAGCCAGCGGAGCCATCGTCTGCGGTAATCGCCATCGCCAACCTGTAAAGGCCCTTAAATCTTCCGTAAAATCTTTCTCTCGAATACTCCAAGGGTCGCCTCATCGGATGTTGTTATTGTCCATGCTTCTGCGCCATATACCTGCACGGGCATTATGAGTGACTTACAGAGTGCCATTTTTGTACGATGAGAAGAAAGGACTTCACATCTCAACAGCCCACTCAGTAGCCATTGTTGGCAAGAGTGATTCTGCGCTGGATTTCGATGCTGAATTTATTATCGGTGTTAATGCTCGTTCCCAAATATACGAAATTCCCAACTGTTTCGAAATTATAACTGTCAACAGTGACGTGGGTGCCGAGCTGACTGATTAATTGATGACAGGAGGTACTTCGTCTTGTCCTCGTTTACCACCAGACCCATTCACTTTGCTTCCTTATCCAACCTGGAAAAGGCAAAATATTCTTCGCGTTTGTTGTTACCGATGATGTCGATATCATCAACATAAGCCATCAGTTCTACGCTCTTGTAGTAAATTGTTCCGCAGCGGTTCAGTTCTACAGCTCTTATTATCTTCTCTAGCATCAGATTAAAGAAATCACACGAAAGGTAATCGCCCTGTCTGAAGCCCCGTTTGGTATAAAACGGCGCGGAGAGGTCTTTTCCAATTCTGACAGAGCTGGTGGTATTGCTTAACGTCATTTTACACAGCCGTATTAGAATTGCGGCGTATAGGCTACTCCTTTTCGTGCTCTCGAAAGCGGCATCGAAGTCGATAAATAAATAGTGAGTGTCGATTATCTTCTCCCCTCCTGCCGTATGGTGAATATCTGGTCCATGGTAGATTTACCAGGCCTAAGCCTCACTGGTTGACGGTGGGTCTCAGTCTTTCACACAATACGCTTGAAGAAACTTGAAGAGCACACTAAAATTCCAATCGTCGGGCATGCGTTCATCTGACTATATTCTGCATAAGAGCTGATGCATACACCTTATCAACTCCTCGCCACCGTACTTGAATAGCTTAGCTGGCAGGCCGTCAGCTCCAGCAGCTTTGTTGTTTTTCAGCCGCGTAATTACTATTCGTACCTCGTAATAGTCAGACGGTGGGACATCGACTCCATCATCATCGACTGAAGGCTCGGGTCCGCCTTCTCCACAACTTTCAGAGCTGCTACCATTAGAGCGTGTCAGACGTGGCAATTTTTTCGTCTTTCGCACGCAATTCGCTGTCAAATTAAGAAAGCGAAATTTTATTTCGATGTGTGAACAGCCAGAAAGATCTTTCTGTCACTTTTCGGAAATCAGTTTCAGATATAAAAGTTGCAAGGTGTGACTGCAACTGAAAGAGCGCAAATCTATTTCGAAAATATATTTCGACTTGCTCGTGCTGCACTAGCAATTTTTATTTCTTCTGCAAGTGCTGTCAAACTAATCGAGTGTTGCCGTGTGGCACTGATCGTGAATTTGAGTAAAATGATGAAAAATGTTGTTGAATTAAATATCAAAAATGCTTGATATATATTATTTTACTTAATATACTAAATCGTTAAATTATTGTTCACATGGAAAATATGTTAATTATAACCTATATTTTGTGGTTTTGATTTTTGCTTGTTTTTGGGCTTATGTTGTTTTGACAGAGTACGAGATTGCGAGTATTGACTGAAATTATAGAGTAGCCACAAAGGATTGATAAATATATATTCTTGGTGCTAGTAGTATAAAATAAGTGCTCGAAACACCAATAACAATGACCCAGATCGTTTCCGTGAGAAATGATTGTGATACTGAGTTGGATAATCCAAGAACACACAACTAAAATGTTGATCTCACAGTTGCATTTCCAAAAAATTAAATATTTATTCATAGCGAAACTCTTTCTTCAACGCTTATGGCTACACGCATAACCGTATTTTGCTTTTGAATAAGCGGGCGCACTTTTTCATATAAAAAGTTTAATTGATCTTGCGGAATTTGCGCGAAATTTCGGAAAAATTCATTTCCTTCGTGCCGCAAATCCTTCATCAACGTTGTGTAGTATGGGTTGTTTGCACCGCGCTCCCAAAATTTTCTTTTTTTAATAATAATGGCAATAATTTTTAATAAAATTGCTTTCTTTTTCAACAGTAGCTTACCTCGAGTATTCATTTTTCGTGTCTTCGTTCTCGCTTTTACAAGATAAATAGCAAACAAACGACAACCCCACCGCCCATGGTTGCATTTTAGTATCGAGAAAGATTGCCAAAAACTCAATCGCCAAAAAGCGATGCCAGAAATTTTTCATGCAATTCGCCTTTCGGAAACAAAAAACTTCTTTTGAAAGACACTTTGCATGCAAGGTGTGGCTGCTGATGCAATTTCTTTCTGGAATTTCTCAATTTGACAGCATATTGCGTACGAAATATATTGCCACGTCTGACACGCTCTATTCAATAGGTTGGAAAAGTATTTTCTCCATAAATTAAGTACGTTTTGGACATCGGTCACTAGGTCGCCATAGATGTTCTTATAGGAGTTCGCAATGCTCTGAAAACTTTCGTAAGACCAAAACTCTATGAAGATATTGAGTTAATCGCAAATTTAAACCTCTTCTGAATATTCTAGCCACTTGAGATGCCAAAGACAAGCCGTTTTTTTTGGCTTGGATTCGTATATGACTCGAGAATATGGGAAAATTCCCAAGTCTGCCTAAAATTAAGAAATCGCAGCAATGTTGTGTGTCGGGGATAGCGGATATGGGAGATCCATGCCTCATGAATCCATTGTAAAATAGGTATGTCTTTTGAAAGAAGTATCGATAGTACGATGTTTCTGCCAACTTAAACTCCGGTTTCTTACCCTGCAGAACGTTCGCCGCAATTGGAAAGTGTATCAAGAGTAATAATTGCCTGTGTCGTTCTCCATAATATCGCTAAGTTCTGGGCTGTCCTGGTTTTCGAAGTTGAAGAGGCGCAAAAAAAGTCTACCCTTTCTTGTGCTTGGAGGATATCCTCGAAAGGCCAAATTACCCCTTTGCCATCCTTCACCCTCCCGGCAGCACTGGTATTTAAAATCTTTTGTTAAATACATTTTTGTTTGCTTTGGATCAGTTTCGTTGTTTCAGAGGGCCGCTGGGATCCTAATAGGGAGTTTTCGCAAGTTTTCTCTCCACAGATGAAGTTTCTCAAGACCTTATACAGACCACCAGGAGTTTACGGTGTTTTCACTAGTTAATGGATGCATGTATGTAGTATAATAAGGATTGTTTGCCCAAAAATTTTATTTCGGGGTTTATGTAGATTTTATTTTGATTTCGATGCTTTATCGACCCGATTGCAAAAAAAAAATCAGTGTTTTTAGTAATTTAACATTGCAAAGTGCAAAAGTGTTAAATTACTCAAAAACACCTAATTATAGAGTAGTTTTTGTTCCCTTAAAATGTTTTACTCGTAGCTTTTCATGCTTAGCATTACTATTTTTTTGAACAGCTGCTTTTTGGTACATATACGGAAACGATAGCATGCATTTCCATTTACTGTTCTGTTTGTTATAATCTAATTTAATAAATCTTAGCAGAACTCTTCAGCTTGCAAAACAAAAAAAAACATGTCAGAAAATAGTGTGAATAATTTTGAGCTGTCGCAGTACTATTTTTTTGAAAACAACTGTATATGCACCGACGGGAATAGAACTACCGAAAAATTGAGGTTAAGGTACTCACTAAACCTTGTTATTAAAACACCGTCGTACCAAAGACCGATAACATATGTATGTACATAAAAAATTCCATCTCAACAGGATAAAAAAAAAAGAAATTTTCCATGTTTTTTTCCTTCCCCAGTACAAATTTGTTTCTTTTCTCTGAGCTCCCTGCGGGACTTTTTTTTACCAAATTTTAACAAAAACGTTACTTTTGTTGGTTTTTCATCATTAAAGATTAAAAAAATTATATGTATGCCTAATGTACATATCCATATACAGGGTGACGCCGAATGAGCTATATGGTTTAAATGGTTTATAAATTTTTTATTTATGCGATCATTTTAATTTTTTTTTTAAGACAGTTGAGGTATTCACACCTTCCTGGTTATCAGGTTGTCTGGTTAAAAATTATTATTCTCTGGTGTATTTTGTTGTTGTAAACTGAGTAAAAAATATAACCACATAACCAGATAACCTGACAACCAGGCATGCGTGAACACCCCAAGTATATTATTGGGGAATTTTTTGCAATTAGCTTTGAAAAATGATATCCTGTAAGTGATGTCCATTTTCTGCTTCGCACATACGTGCTCTTTTTAGCATATTTTCCATAACTTTTCGCAGAATTTCGGGTGTGATGGCCATGATTTCATTTCGAAATGATTCATAATTAATTCCCCAAGTCTTCTTCACAAATTTCTGAAAAAAAAAAAAAAATTAATAATTAAAAAAGTTATAAAGAATTCAAACCATATAGCTCATTCGGTGCCACCCTGTACATATCTGTTGACTTTTGGTTAGGTTAGATTTTACAAGAGCGTGCAACTGCTGGCGTATGCCGACGACATCGACATTATCGGTAAAAACAAGAGCTACGTCTGCTCTGCCTTCTCGGGATTAGATAGAGAAGCAAAGCGAATGGGTCTGGTGGTGAACGAGGACAAAACGAAGTATCTCCTGTCATCACACAAACAGTCAGAGCATACGCGTCTTGGCGCCCACGTCACTGTTGACAGTTACAAGTTTGAAAAAGTAGACAACTTCGTTTATCTGGGAACCAGCATTAACACCAATAATAGTGTCAGCCTTGAAATCCAACGGAGAATCACTCTTGCCAACAAGTGCTACTTTGGACTGAGTAGGCAATTGAGAAGTAAAGTCCTCTCTCGTCGTACAAAAATCACACTCTATAAGTCACTCATCTT
>JAPVRG010233850.1:0-13859 GCA_029783565.1 Rhagoletis cerasi | reverse complement strand
GATTATGCGAAAGATTTACGGGCCTTTGCGCGTTGGCAATGGCGAGTACCGCAGACGATTTAACGATGAGCTGTATGAGCTTTACAACGATGTAGACATAGTGCAGCGAATTAAGATACAGCGGCTCCGCTGGCTAGGTCATGTCGTTCGAATGGACAGAAATGCTCCTGCTCTGAAAGTATTCAACGCGGGTCGCGATGCTGGTAATAGAGGAAGAGGAAGGCCTCCTCTGCGTTGGAAAGACCAGGTGGAGAAGGACTTGGCTTCACTTGGCATTTCCAATTGGCGTCAGTTGGCACAGAAGAGAAATGACTGGCGTGCTGTTTTGGACTCGGCCAAAATCGCTAAGGCGGTTACAGCGCCAATAAAGAAGAAGAAGAAGAATTTTCAAAAATTATTGAAAATTTCTTTTTTTTCGACTTTAGTCGCCAGTAACACTAAAATTTTTTACAAAGCCTCATTCTCTTTCACGAACGACACAACGAACGATAAGTGTAGCGTGACATTCAGCTGTAATCGGTTGGTAATAGTTTTGGTTATCGTATTGCTAATAAAGTGATTGTGATAACGTTTAAATGGGACCACTGTAGTGCTGTGCTTAAACTAACGCAATAAGAATCGTCCAAATCGATTCACAAAAAAAAGTTATGAGCGAACAATTAAAATAAATATACACGACGAATAAAAATAAGCTCATACTTGTTTTTGAAGTTGGTTAAAGTCGGTTAGAAGTGCTGGGCCCTTACTCTGTAGTTCGAATCGAAAGGATGTTCTATTCGAAAGCCAAATTCGATTCGAACGCATATTCGTACTCCGTAGTTAGGGATGTTGCGATGCTATAAAAGTATCGATACCAGTATAAAATGATGCATCAGAAGCAGGTATCGATACAAGTATTGGTATCGGAAATAAAATATCGATATTTTACCTATTTGATACAGAATTTTTTACATAATATGAATTAATGAAAATTATTAAGAAATATTTAACCACTGCAGTGCGTAATTAACAAAATATAGAAAAAATGGCTCGATTTAATCAGAATACGATAATATCTAAGCACGAAAACTAGATAACTATGACAGTGTCAGGAATCAAGAAACGCACTTATTGAAAACAATAAATATACTATATTTATGTAAATAAATCTGCAGCATTTATTATAGAATTCCATATTTAGTGATTTTTCGTTTTACTTTTTTTAAGTTGGCAATCCTACGTACACATTAATAATAATTAACGTTTATAGCGATTTGAAAAAATACTTATAAATTTAAATCTAATCATTATTCCCAGCCATATTCAGAGTCACATATGAAAAGTAGTTCTTCCGTTCTGCATGTTGCACTTAACCGTGCTTTTGTCAATCTTGGTTATGTGATTCCACACTTCACTTTTCGGAGGTGCCATTGCGGTGAGAATATATATCGCCAGCGATTTAAACAATTTCACAACGGGCCGCAGTTACAGCTTGAAGCTAGTCCTTGCACGATTTTTCGCAGAAGAAAAAACTAATCAATGTCGTTACGCTCAATTCTGTTTTATAACGGGTTGAATCGATTAATATGTCAACAAAATATCGGTACCAGTATCATAATGTATCATTAATGTAGCTCTGGCATCCGAAATAAAATATCGCACAGTATGAGGTATCGAAAGAAAATACCCATATGGGTATCAATAGTATCGTCACCTTAGTATCGAATACCGAAACAAAAGTATCGATACCAAGATTATATCAGTAGTATCACAACATCCCTATCCGTAGTTCGTTCGAATCAACTTTCGGAGATATTCGAAAATAGTAAGCAACACTGTTCGCCAAATGGCAAACGCAAAGCAAAATACACAAAAAAAATTAAATCGAAACAAGAAAACTGAAATTGCTTGCATTGTGGATGTGAAGTTTTAGAATTTTAACTCATTCGTTATTGTGTTAAATTTATTGAATATATGTATGTACATACTTTTACGAGTAAAAGTGAAAATCTTTAAAAAAATTTACCAAATGAATAATAGTTGGATGCAGATGAAGGCCAAGTGGCGGAGCGAGTGCAATTAAGAACTATTACATTTTTCCAATCGACAAAATTGTGATTTGGAGATCCAAAAGCATTTAATTCTACTCCCAATCTTTCCAAAGATGATGGGAAGATCGCTTAGCAGATTATCCTTTGATTTGCGCCTTCGCTAGATCGCTACGCTCCGTCATACAATTTACCATAATTTAAATTTTTTATGCAAATAATACATGTCTTCACATTTATATTTGTAAAAACTAAAATTTTTGTGGGTTTCCGAGTGGTCAGTTGCTGTCGAAAGAATTTTCTAACTTTCGGCCATTTTGGCATTTGTTTTCGAAGCAGAGAGTACCAAATTTTCGACAATGGAAAGGGGATAAATTAAATCCGAAGGGAACAGAATTGAACTCGAACATCGAAGGAATGTTACTCGAAAGGTTCTTTCAGAGTACTAATCGTTCGAAAGCGAACAAATTTACTTTCGAATCGAACTACAGAGTAAGGGCCCTGGCCTTTCACTGTGTAGAAAAAAACACGCGTGTAGCACCGTACACGTGATAGAAGTGAAACTTCTTAAAAATTCGAAAAAATTAAGAATAAGTGAGAATCTTAAAAAAATGTATAATACAAAAATTTGCATAAATATAATTATTATTATTATTTTCCAGTATTGTATTTTGCTCTTATATGAACAAAACTTAACAATAAAGAAATTTTTATTGTACCAATCCCACGCACTGTAAACAAACATTGTGTTAGCGCAATATATCAAAGCATGGAAAGTTGCGTCCTTACCCAGGGTTTAGTCAGAAATATCGCGAAGTCGCTTCCGCATACACATATATAATAGCTTCAGTATTTATTCACTATTTATGACCAAATGTTGGAATACGGGAACAGGCTAACTCTCTTTTGGGTATCTTCCTTTGGTTTGACAGTTTAAAGCATGTTCAGAAAGAAATTAAATAGAGCCAATTAACTTTTTAATAGAGCCAACGTTTTTGGGTGGGTGTTCACACACAGCCCTGCAAAAATTTGAGGACCAGTTGTAAAGTATGTACAAAAGGACCAGGTTGCATACTAGTAACTTTTTATGCTGATCTGGACCACGTCAAACGTAAAAAATTCAAATATGCGTTGAACACAATCTCTTCGTGGTTCATCGGCAATTTTATTCGGTTGCCGAATGTGAATATTAGTAAATGGAATTTGAAAAAAACTTTTTAAATAATGAATTTTAATAAATACTGAAATACTGGGTTTATGCAGAATTTTATTATACTCTGTTCATGGTCTAAAAGGAGTAGTTGTGTAGGTGGTCCTATGTTATGCAGCATTGGCCCAGAGGTGGTCAGGTCCAATGACATCGCAATGTTAATGTAACCATTTTTTCTCCTCATATTTGGACCATTTTGGTTACTAGTGTTGGTTACAAGGAAGCGTACTAGTATTTAATCTAGTCCCACTTTTTCCAGGGAGCTGTTTCATTAGCTACAGTGCTGGAAAAGTTGGTGCAATCGTACCTTTCTTTAATTTGAAAGTATATTCGGTACAAGCACACCATTTTAGGTACATTTGGAACGTAGCAAAATAACCTTTCAGGAAATCTTTTCTTATTTTTATTGAAATTTCAACGCATTTTCTGGTGTGGGTAACTTGTCCAATAGCCTCTCTTTGTGAAGGGGCATATAAATGATACAAAAGGGTGGTCAAAGTAACGTAAGTGTAGTTGATTGCGCCATACAGACAGAGAATATTTCTTTTTAAAACTTCAGATCGAAGAACTCGGAGTGATTCACCTTTTCCAAAACAGTTTTGTCTCGCACTGTTCGAAAATATTCTGTCTTTTTATAGCCAGATTTGCTTGATGTGAGTCTAAAACTTGATATGCTATCGAAGGGAGAGGTTATCCTCTGATTTTTTCAACTATATACATGTGAACATACATATTTATTTTTTAGGAACATTTAAGGTAAAATGTTTCCGCGAATTGGGTATAATTTGAAAATTTAATGTTCCATCCCTGGTGGTTATTTATTCACTACACAAACCCAGAACTAATATTTAGCAGGGATCATAGAAAAAAGATTGCACCATCGTGCGGGTGATAGCAACACGATAGCTAGCTTAACACATGTACAAACACACGTTCTTCATTAGTGTGACATTTTCAGTTTTAAAAATTTCACTCTCCATTTTTGTGATACCGCTGCCTAAGAACTTTCACTTTAAAAAACGTTGATACAACCAGGCAAAATACTAATAATGCTTAAATATTTTGCATCCTGTAGACTTTTACGATAATCGTATGAAAATATTGTAAAATTTCACGAAGAACATTTTAATCCTTTAGCTTTAGCAGCCATCCAAATGAACTTTTTATGAAATCTCAAAAAGGGGAACAAAACAACTTTTCTGTGTGTTAAAATATTATTTAAAAAAAAAAAAAATAATAATAATAATAATTATAATAATAATAATAATAATAATAATAATAATAATAATAATAATAATAATAATAATAATAATAATAATAATAATAATAATATTAATAATATTAATAATAATAATTATAATAATTGAGTGGCTCTTACACAATATGATCGTGTTTGGGGGCTCAAACCCAGATCCCGCAGAATGGTAGTGCTCACTTCTAACCACTACATCATATATTTAAAAAATAGTTCGCTCAGATATCACTTTTGACCATTTTTTCACTTTCTCAAAAGCCTTTGAGGAACCAAATTTGAATTTTTTTCGTCCTTAAAAAAGTTTCTGTCCTGAGAGTGCAAAAAGCTTTGGTGGTTTCACTCTGTAAGCATAAGGCTTTCATTCCACCTAAAATTTTTGTTGCATTGTGTTACCATAAAAAGGTTGTCACCCTTGCTGTAAGCCAGGGGTGGGCAAGCTTTATGCTAGTAAGAGCCGCTTCCCGGATTTTCTAAATTTAGAAAGAGCCACAGAAGGTTCTTATAAAAAATTATTAAAATTAAAAGATTAGTGTCTCAGCTTCCTCTCTATAATGCTTAAAAAATCCACTTTAGTGCGTTGATATTAGAAAATGCCAAAAACTGTAGTCAACTACATAATTAGTTAAATAGTTTAATCTCATGGGGTTATATGGTAATGTGGTTATTTATCTTAATCATATTTATTGTTCGTAACTGAATAAAAATATAAATATAAGCAGATATCCCGATATCCATGAAGACGCAAATACATATCTCGGGGCAATAAACCCGTAGCCCAACCTCATTCACTCGATGTCCCCAAATGGCCAATTAGATTCCCAATTGAGTTCGACTGAGCGAGGTGTTGTAAAGAGTGAGAGGTCACCGTAGATCTCCTGGTCGCAGTGCATACCTTGACAAATTCTATCTATCTATCTATGCTAAAACTGCTTTATACTTGAAGAAATCAACTGTAATGACCTAAAACGCATTATTTTTTGTTTGTTTTTTAGCGTGAACTAAAGACACTAAAGAATTTTTCTTTCGGTTCGTCTGACACTAAAAATAGAAGGAAATTTTATTTTACATTTGCACTCTGTCTACTTAAGGGTATTATCTTTCGACACACAGTGGGAAAAAAGCTCTTTGTGTAAAAAAAAATTACTAGTCTTCAAATCTCACCCGCCTTTTATGAATAGTTGCCAAAAAATCTCACAAATTTAGCAAAAACTGTTGGTTATCGGTAGACTCAAATGCAAAACTCTATAGATTATTAATTACCTTCTTATTTCCTATCAAAATTTTTGATAATTTCTTAGTGAAGCATCAATTTAAGCATACTTCACATTAATTGGTGGAATTTAAAGTGAAGGTCTACAGTTATGGGCCAATCTTGGTTGAAGGTGGTACACTCTATTAGTGACCAGTGAATACAAGTGTACTTAGAGCTTTTAAGAATCTTGAGCTAATTTTCGGAGATTTATTTCGTACTGTTTTAAAGAGGTTATGTGCCATCACACACATCGCCTCCTCGAAGTAAGATTAATAGGAACCATTAAAAAAAAAGATCGAAATTGGTTGAGATTTAAGGAGTAGGCAACTTTTTGACACAAAGGGATTTTCCCACTGTGCAGAGACCTACTAATTAAGGTGCGCACTACCCCTAGGAATCGAAAATTTTTCTTATAGCAGTCACCTCTCGGTAGGCAATGGCAAACCTCCGAGTATATTTCTGCAATGAAAAAGCTTCTCAAAAAACATTCCTCCCTTCGGAGGGGGTTTAAAAATTTAGGTCGCTTCATATTTGGGGCAACGCCAATGCGCACACCACTAACTGGAGGGAAGCTCGGTCAAATACGTAGAAAAATATGTAAGCGCCAACTATTATTTTTCTTTTATCCGACAAATAATTCCGATATATCTAAAGTGGCCTCTAAAATCACCTTACTGGGACTGTCTAAGAAGTACATACAAACTAATTTCATGGATCCAGTCTACGTCAAGAACACGCGTAGCAAATATAAGCTAATGCGAAGCTTATGGATAAATATGTTCAAAGGACCTCTTTCTGTAAAGCCCAGACATTGAAAGCCTCAAAGAGTGTGCTTTTAAATTAAGCAACTTTCAGACTATAAAATCCATACTTTTAGCGAGAACACGAAGTCTAATTCCACCGGTTTTACTTTTACTCAAACACACTGGGGCGTATTCATGGTCAAAATAAAGTCGACACTAAAGTTAAATGCAGCTATTTGACATAATTTTCAATGGAATAGCTGCAACTAACTTTAGAATCGATTTCATTTCCACTATGAATATGCCCCAGTAATTTCAAATCATCAGAAGTCTTCTGATGGGTTCAGTAAGCATTGAGTGGGTTGAAAGTAAACGACCTGCGTCAGTCGATTTCTCGCTGGCTGTCAGCCAACGAAAATTGTAAAAAAAAAAAAACCAAAGCCAAACTAGCCAGCAATTTACCAGAAAGCTTTCCAGGCTCGTCTTTGCAATGTTGCTGGTTATCGTGAGGAAAAGCTTGTTGCTCAGACAAAAAGAAATATAGCGGAAACTTCATGCGGCATAGAATTTAACTTTAAACGGGATGTGCAAACTCCGAATTGACGTTAGACAATCCCTAAAAAGGTTCAACAGCAACTAAACCCAGGCCGCATTTACCGGTATCTCGGCGCATAGAATGTGAGAGCTAAGAGCACAAAAGCCGCAGGTTGCAGAGAGCGTGACTTGCGCTCAAACGACAAATCCAACACATGTATAAGTACTCGTAACACGTATACGCTTATCCACAAATACACACTAAAAGTGGGGCATTTTAAATGCGAAAAACACCCATACGCCGTCAAATGCAAAGGTTTTGCAACATTTATTTTATTTTCCATTCCACTCATTGAACTGTATAAGAGTTGTACTCATGAATCTCAGGTTACAATAACGATGAATTCTGCCTATACATATTTAGAGGCACTTGAGGGCCGGTGGAATTCATTTCGAAGAATAAGTAGCACTTTTCATAGCTCACTTCCAGGCGCATAAGCTATAACAGTACGTAAGTTTACTGAAAACAGAGCGAGAGCAAGCATTTAGTGCGGCTGCATACATGCACATGTAATATGTGCATATGTACGATAATACGAGTGTAACCAGGTTGCGAGTAGGACAATGTTCACCGCACGAAGCTCAACGTTGAATTTTAGAGATAGACCTCTAGGAAGCATTACAAAAGATGCCGGGGCAGACACAAACGTGAGGCCAAAGGTAGCAGGCCATAGGCTGATAAAGCGGCGCAGTGCCAACTCTGTTGAAATTCAGTTTCTTGCCAAGGAATGGCAAATAATTATTTGAAAGCACCTACATATATTATTCGAAGAAGATGTAAAGGATAAAGGAGATCGAAAGCAATCAAAGCCCACAGCTATCACATGTTTAGTGTCGCGGCAGAAGCAGCCGACCTCAGTTCTGATTGCTCCAGAATGCCAACTGCAAGGATAAAAGGATGCAAGACTCTTTCTCTTGTAAGAGCGCTGTCAAAACGTGAATTTTTTATAAGATCTTCCAATATGACCACCATACAGAAAAACATAAGGGAGTATTTACTGAGCAAATTTTGGCTAATGTTTTGATACGACAAAACAAGAAAAGCTTTTTTAATTTTGGTATCTTCTTTATCATTTAGTGTTATAAAGTTCCTAATTTACCACCAAAAAGACTTTTACTTAAAAATACTATCTTTTAACAATATTTTTTAAAGTGAATGCAAAAAATCCTTTTAATTTGAATCGGTACATTTTGTGTGTATCTGGTGGCAGCTCCCTATTTCGCGTTGTCAGCTGTTCATTCCAACTTTATTAGGCAGTGCTGCCAAGTCAGAAAAGGAGTTTAAGTTAGATTCTCCGAAGGAAACTGAGAGCCTCGTATCACTTTATCCTTGGGCAACTGCGACTGTGGTCGAGCACTCGCGGCCGATGGCAGAAATTCGAAGTAAAACTTTATCTTAGTTCGTGTGTAGCATTCGTGTCTTTCGCTCGCTAGTGGGGATCTGTGTTGGAAATATTTGTCATTCCACCACCTTCGTGGTCTTTGCTGCAGGAGTCGTCGGCGTCATTGTGGCGCTAGTTTGTGTCACCAACTTCGCTGCTTGGTGCCTGCCTGCAGCCAATTTATTCATTGAAATAGCGCCGCACAGCTGTGTTTGAACTCAGTTGCTGACAGTTGGTCGGTGTGAGTGGTTGCCGACGGTTTTCGTTACTTCATATACAGCGTAGGAATATGTGTGCGTGACACAGTGTGGCAGTGCTTTAGTGAGTAGTTTAATAATAATTAAACAAAAAGAGAATTCATTGAGTGTAACAGTCTTAGCATCATAAATTGCAAATAAAACAAATAAAAGATAAAAATCATAAGAGTACATGCTTCAATTAAATCGAATTGAAATTAATTGAACCACAAGCTCACAGACAATATAAAATTTATGTGAGTCTTTGCTTCAAAGTGCATACGAAGTGAATATCTATGAACATTAAATTCTATAAAAAATATACTTCGAATATATTAAACATATGTCACCGCCTCCGAATAAATACCACCGGCTGAGTAACGAGCTTTGCAAGTGCAGCAACTATTTTGTAATTCCAGTTCAGAAGCGAAGACAATAGTTAGTTTTTTTTTTATACATAAGTAACAGATAGCTGCTTGGGGAACAGTTACTGATTTTCTAATAAAAATCTGCTTGCAATCACAAGCAGCGGCCTAAAACGACGTTCGCCTCACTAGCATGAAAACTACTTACCTTCGCAGCTATTCTTTTGTTTTATCTAATTTCATCCGGCATTAACTGCTTACTCATAGTGCGGCTTAAAAACGTAATTCCATACTCGAAAGCAAATCAAGCTATTGAAGTCGTCGAAACCACCCCATTGTGAGCATCATCCTTCCGTCTTAGGGGACGCGCGGATTCCGTCAACGCCATTGAAGCAAAATCGCACAGGAGAAGGAGCAAACAAAGATAAAGCGACGTTACAAATCGGCTAGAACAGCCAAGCTGACAAAGCCACAGTCGACAGTCGAGGATGCAAGATGACAAAGTCAACATCGTAATGCAGTCAAACAGCCAGGGACCACCCACCGGTAGACTATGCGAGCGCTCGGAAGGAACGGGTCAAAGAGAACGAGAAGCCTTAAGATAAGATCGCATAGAAAAGCTGACGCAATAGTCGGTTGAACAAGTGACAAAATATGTTACATTTGTGGCAAATTTTCTTCCGCTAAACGTGGCTCAAAAATGCCACCACAGTACCGAAGATGGAGGAGCTGTGTCACAAACGGCATAAAAGAGTATAAAGGCTCTCAATGATGATGCGGCTACAGGATAGAAAGAATGCGGCATTGACTGCAACGGAAAGGGAGCCATTCAATATTGGGCTCAAAATATGCCGCGGAAACAGCTTGAATGCAACAAGAAAGAAATGTGGGCGTATTAAATAAAGATGTAAGTGGCGGCGCCGCAGTGCCTTAGCTGTTGAGATGAGGAATGAAAAGATAAATACCCAGCAAAGCTATGGGCACAGAGTTCCTGCACGTAAAAAAAATAGAATGAAATAATAGAGGGTAAATAAAGCGAAATCGCAGTGCTGTAAGAAGACTATAGAGTCAAAGTACAGGAAGAGGCAACTTTAGTCGAAAACACGGACGGGAGGAGGAAGGGCACAGGAAGAGATGCACGCTTAGACTACTTTGCTTGGGAACCGTATACTAGCATCCATACTTAGGTACGAGTATAAGCTCAGATTTGAGTGCATGCAGCAGAAGGCTGTTAAGGCTATGCTAATGTTTGATGTCGAATTAATTGTGCATAGCACAATTACAAGCAGAAATATAAATGCTCTCGAAAGAAGGAGGTGGGCGACATGGTGCGGCTAAAGCAGCACAATGCTCGCTGCCGTTGTTGGTTGGTTGTACGAATGTAAATCGACGCAGTGTGAGACCGTTGTCCTTGTCACTTATAAATTTGTAGGAGGGAAAAAGTTGCTGAATGAATTCCAAACACGTCGCAAAGGAAGCAAAGTGACAAGAGATGATAATGACGAAACTGATGATGACAATTGTGCAATAAGTGGCGATGAGTCATTGAGTCCGGGCACTGATACGCCTACAAAGCCACTTGAAAGATAATGCGGTGCTAATTCAAAGGTGAGTTGTAGAAAAATTTCAAATGCTAATAGCAAACGTTGTTCGCAAATATAATACTTCGTACCTTTTACATTATGTATTTAGTACAATATTTGTTATGGGTATTCAGCACTGACAAGGGACATGTTTACATTTGTACATCTATACATATATTACGTCTAAAAAAGTATGGAAGCAGGTGTAGTTATAATACATGTTTAAGACTTTTTCGAACTGTCAGAAAATTTATATTGATCAAGGTTAGAGGCAACTAATAACACCTAGTGCCGAAAGGTATGCTATAGCCCCAATCAACTGGTACCAAACTGGGTATAAAGCGCGTATCCACAAATATATGCAAAGCTGCATGCGCAAAAATTTCATATAAGAAATTATTTATGCACATGCACTTCTCAAATGCTGCATAGCGAAACCTACTCAAGTAGTTAATCGATGGCATCCCAAATCATGCTCAGCTATCTTGGCGCATCACCACTCATGGGGCTCTGTATGACTTCCAGCATACAGAGGTGGTACAAATAGTTACCTTGGCCATAGCGCCTACCCACTTTTTAATTTGAATAAATAACCGGTGATCCACAATCTAGCTTGCTCCACCCCCGAAAAAACTCCGTTGGGACTCTGCATGACTTACAACCATTCAGAGGTGGTCACTGATGGTTATCATTGGCCACAGCGCCTACGCAAAAATTTTTATTTGAATAAATTCATCCTGGTCCTGCCCTCTCACTGAGGAATTCTATCTTTAATAATCGAAGAATTTGTTTCGTTAATTTTTGATGTCGTTTCTGGTAACGCTGATTACCATTTATTACTTAGCAAATTATATTTTACTGTTCCTAGCAAAATCTTGTGCCCTGTTGGCTTATTTAGAGTTGATATGAGTACAACTTTTCACAGTAAAATGCCAGTTTAAATAGAACTATGCAATAAATCAATATGATTTAAACGAGGAAAGCTACCTATTGAAACATATTTCAACAAAAAATGATATGTAATTACCATAGAACAAACCTTAATTCAGGTATATGGAATTATTTTGTACTAAATTATAAAAAATATAAATAGAGATGGTAACCTTCGTTCGTTATTTCTGTTTAAAAGCTATTTCAGTCCTTTTTCATTTGACACCAAATTTGTTTAATTTGGATAAGCGGTTTGTTTATTATCCGGAAAACACTTTTATTTCGGACTTGAATAATATTTGACCAAGTTTGACTGTTGGAAGGAATAACTGCTATTTTCGGTCCCTGAGTAAAACTAAAACAAGTAGAGAAGTCTAAGTTCGGGTGAAACCGAGCATTAAATACCCGGCGTATTAAAATTAAGTAGTCATAATTGGGCGGTGTAACGCCCATTTTCCTAAAGTTTCTTGTTAAGAGATTGTTGTGAGTACCAACTTTGAGTAAATAACCGTCTCTAAATTACGAAATATCGCAGTTTTCGTATTTCTGAAATTTACCGTTATATGAAAAGTGGGCGTAATTTTAGCCCAATTTCAACCATTTTCAATAGCATGCTTTTTGGTTTCAAGTGCATAAATTTTACTGAGTTTGGTAGAAATTGGTAAAACGGTTACTGAGATACACAAATGTAATCATAAGTGGGCGGCACTACGCCTATTTTCTAAACATTTTTCATAATCGTACTTCTTGCTAAGGAATTATTGCAAAAGTAAATTTTGAGTAAATTAGCTTCAGCTGTTACCGATTTATCACAGATTTCGTATTTCTGTAAATTACCGTTATATGGGAAGTGGGCGTGGTTATTCTCTGATTTCAAAAATATTCTAACCGAGATATACATATAAGTCCATAAGTGGGCGTGGCTACGAGCATTTTTCCAAAATTTTTAATATTCTTATTACTCGTTAATATATCATTGCAAATATCAATTTCGAGTCAATAAGCTTCAGTAGTTACTAAAACATCGCAGTTTTTGTATTTCTGTAAACTACCGTTATATGAGGATAGGCGAGGTTATAGTCCGATTTCGCCCATTTTCAATACCATCCGTCCTCATTCCAATAGAAGTATGCGAGTTATCGTGCACACAGACGGACGGACGGATGGACAGACAGACATGGTTTAATCGATTTCTATTTTCATTCTGAACATTTTGGTATGTATATGCCCATATCTATATCGATTCCTTTAGGCTGTTACAAACAACCGTTATGTGAACAAAGTTATATTAAAAAACTAGAAAAAATTGTCTTAGCCTGGCGTGCGGTCCGTAGAAATTTGTATGATATATAGTACAAAGTCGGTGAAAGGAGTAAGTATGTGGAATGTTTGGTACATACACGGTTTTATTTCGATGCCGTGCAATAAAGCCATAGGAAATAACGCCATACGGCTTTATTTCACCTCACATTGAGAAATAGGACCATGTGGCGTTATTTCTATGGGGAAAGTGAAAAAAGCCGTAAACAAAAATGTTACATATGAGAAATAAAGCCAGACGGTCTTATTTCAATACAAAAACTAAATGTCTCTTTAGTGGCGGTCCGCTTTGGCTCGCCAAACCGTGCTTTGCTAGCGCTCCACGCCCCCTAGCGAAAAATTCTTGTGTTCTTCTAAACAGAAAATTTTCAAAGCACAATAAAATCATTCGATCTTATTTCAACTCAAAAAGTAAATTTGTTTCTCTTTTTGAAGGCCAAAGTTTTAATATAGTTAAGTACATACACATATTTTATATATTTTTTTGGGCTGTGCGATTAATTGATTATTCGAAATTTTTATTTACGTATTAAAATATTGTTTTACATTTTCACTTTATGTATATTAAAATATTATTTTATATAAAAGAAACGCCGCAACCGAAAATTTGAAATAAAAATTTGCGTGATTTTTATTCCAAAGTTTCGCCTGCGGTGTTTCTTTTATATAAAAGCAATAACTTACATGAGTAATTACTAGGGTGATTGACTCGGTTTTTTCAAACCGGTTTTCCTCGGTTTTTTCGTAAATTTTTGGGCGGTTTTTTTCAAATCATGATTTTTCGAATATCGAATAGACCAATTTTTTTTATCTCCAAACCCGGTTTTTTTACCTAGATTGTAAAGTTATAGCTTTTGAGGAATAGTCGAAATACGGCAGCATATGAATTCATTTTACATCCATTATATTCTTATTGAAACGGCAACCACAAAATGATTATCAATTGGCAGCACTGAAAAAGT
>JAPVRG010233831.1:0-12012 GCA_029783565.1 Rhagoletis cerasi | reverse complement strand
TTCGAAAGATGATAACTAGTTCGTTATGTACCCTTTTTTCTACAGTTCCGAACCAGTTCTAAAATCGTCACCTCAGATATAGATATGGAAAAAGAGGACTAAGCGACTTTTAACTCTTAGCTAGGCGATATGTAGTTTTAAAAAGTAAAATAAAATAGTTTTGCAAAAGTAACACATTTCGCTGCTTTTGTACTGGTGCGGATCTAGTTACTATGGGACTGGTTCGTTTTTGGCGATAAATATCTAGTACTGAACTAGAAATTTGATACACCAGTTCGGGTTTTCCCTGCAGGGATACAATGCGCACTTATACGCCGCAACTTGCACTCACTCGATCACTTTGTGACTGTTTCTTGGCACTGCTCCACAATTGCCGCTTTTAACCACGCGTTGCATGCCACCGCTGTATTGTGCGGCGCTTATAAATGAGCGCGTTCATTTGGCGAACACATGTAAATACCCTGCAGAAAATCTGACTAGCGCAGAACTAGACCTCTTGCCGACAGTACCAGTTCTAGCTCAATACCCAAGTAATGGTTTCAACTGTCCAGTTTAACACGGCGATGTCATTGGCGGTGGCAATTGTCGCCCAGTGCAGTACTTTGCAACTAGTTTTTAACCGGTTCCGTTTTGGACCGTTTTTTGAAGTGAAACTTCTTAGGCGGCGGTATCGCAAAAATGTTGAGTAAAATTTTTAAAACTGAAAATGTCACACTAACGAAGAACGTGTGTTTGTACGTGTGTTAAGCAAGCTATCGTGTTGCTATCACCCGCACGATGGCGCGGTAATTGAATAAATAACAATAAGCGAGGTTTGTGTAGTGAATAAATAACCACCAGGGATGGAACACTAAATTTTCAAATTGCGCCCAATTCGCGGAAACATTATACCTTAAATGTTCCTAAAAAATAAATATGTATGTTCATATGTATATAGTTGAACAAATCAGAAGATAACCTCTCCCTTCGATAGCATATCAAGTTTTAGACTCACATCAAGCAAATTTGGCTATAAAAAGACAGAATATTTTCGAGCAGTGCGAAACAAAACTGTTTTAAAAAAGGTGAATCATTTTCCTCCGAGTTCTTCGATCTGACGTTTTAAAAAGAAATATTCTCTGTATATCTGGCACAATCAACTACAGTTACGTTACTTTGACCACCCTTTTGTACCATTTATATGCCCCTTCACAAAGAGCTATTGGACAAAATACAATACTGCAAAATAATAATAATAATTATATTTATGCAAATTTTGTATTATAAATTTTTTCTTTAATTCTCACTTATTCTTAATTTTTCCGAATTTTTAAGAAGTTTCACTTCTATCACGTGTACGGTGCTACACGCTTGTTTTTTTATAAGAAAAGTTTTTAAGATTCGATTTTTGGACATTATTTCTTTTACAGGTTCCATTTTTGTCACATATTTTATAAAAAAAAATTATTGTAAGCGGCACGCAACAATTTAAATTCATTAAATCTGTAAATGCCTTTACCACGATTTGAACTCGCGATCAACGATGCTTGAGTCGAAGGTCTTCTCGCTGAGCTACTTTCATACTGTGAGAATTTGTACACTTACACCGTAAGTTTCAACTGTCCCGCTCTGCCGCCGTTTTGCACTAGTTCAGAGATAAATAGTTCTGAAATATGTAGTTCGCAACTAGCGCTTTGCCAGACTGTCTCTTAATTTTACTGCAGGGTACGTTCCTATGTAAATGTGTATGTAAATTGATCCCAGCAAACATTCATCGTGGTTCGAACTTCGTAAAATCTACGAAAATGCGATCACTGAATACGAATTTCTTCGAACGTTTGCATTTAAAGTATATGCTACGATCGTAGCTATCCGAATTCAATGATAGCATTTTCGTGGATTTCACAAAAAATTCGACTATGATGAATTTAGTGAAGGAACCGATTTTTTCGGAACTGAGTATAAAAGGAGGCTGCTGTTATGATATTATGCACATATTAATACCGGCAAATTAAGGAGCGCTACGGAATAAACCACTTCAGGCAGAACTTTTACAAAAGGACACCTTCTCTTTGGAAGCTGTATTGGATGTTCTTCTTTTAGCGCTGCGAAAGTCAGATGAGAAGGTGGGCTTCCAAGCTCTGCCCATTTCATACAAAAGATGCAAAAAGGAATAAAGTATCGAGCACGGAAAGCCTATTGCTTCAATATATCAGAAATAAGATACCATAGATCCCCCTGTTTTTCTAATTTGGCGAACTGGGTCTGAAACCGATTAATATAAGGAGAAGGTTTACAATTCGGTGGAAGTAAGGAGGTACCTTATAGTCCAATCTTTGAATATTTACGAAGGGAGAACTTCTGAAGATGATTTCTCCCGTAGAGACAATAGAGTGCTGAAAGCTTGAAAAGCGTTGAAAGTGTGAGAAGCTTGGTATGGAGTTTTATTCTTAACAATCTTAGCAAATTAACAAGGCTTCCTTCACGAAATACATATAAAACATCTGCTTGCTATAGAAACGCTTTAAAGAAGTATGAAAGACTGAGAGACGAAACAAAGTCTTATGAAAGTTTTAACTCAAAGTTAGAATACTTTAATGCCTGGAAATTTGATATCATTATTTTTAGCGAATGCGAAATTGGCTAAACTTTTCAGGCTTTCATCCAGTGAATTTTAATACCAATTTTTCGAGTCTACAAAAAAACTTTCTACTTTCTAATGGCCTTATGCATAAAAAATAAAATGAATTTAAAGTGTTCTATGAAATTACATTCTCATAAAAATTTTCGACTTATAAAGCACTTACCGCCGCACTCAGAGTCGTTTAAAAATTACTTAAGGTTTTCCTCAGTAACTATTTGAAAGAATTTCAAATGTAAAATCTTTCAAAATCGTTGCTGAGGGAAACCTGAAGTAACCATTAAACGACTCTGAGTGCGGCTGTAAAAGTCTTTTTTATTTTTTATGAATTTGGGTGTTACATTTTCATATTTTTTGTATTGTTTTTTTATTTTTTTATTTTTATTAAATTTTTTTGTATGCATACTTACATGCAAGAATACGACCCAATTTCCGAAAAGAAATTACACGTGCCACCATTTAGACAAAATTCCGCAGCATCATCGGGACAAACATTGCCAGTTCCGCCCGTTAAACTTGTTGGATAACGTGGCTCTGAAATGTGTAAGAGTATATTAGGCAATTTTATTTAGTTGAAAAGAAAAAATATGTAGGTAGAACAATATCCGTTTGTATCGATGATAATGATATTCATGGTTAACTAGTAGTAATAACTTGTATATCAGAATCGGTGTACTTTTCGATATTATCGACACATGAAGCTATCGATATTTTTATCGATCTATGTAGCTATCGATTTTTCTAAGATTTTATTATGGATACTTCTAGTCCTCAGGCGAAAAAATATTTTGAAAGAATCTTTTATTGTGTACAATATTTAAGAATTTTTTGAAAATAATAAAATGATATTTAAGAAACATTTTAATTAACCGCCTTTCACGTTGGAAACCATTGTATTTCTGAAAGATACTAAATTGCTGTTATCATAAATACAAACTCTCATTGTTAATTGGATTTATTTTTTTTTTTCTCTATTCAATAAAATCTATATAAGTATCATATATTCCCTTTAAATGGCATTTATGTGGTTTTGAATTCGAGAAACTAGAGTTTTTATGTCTATATTTGTAAATTTTAAACAACTCAACTTATTTTATCGTCAATTTGCTACACTTATACATATATATACATGTGTATATTGTACATAAGCAATAATACTAAGTATGTAGTGTGAAAAGGGGAATGCTGCGATAAATTACAAATTCATTAGAGCACAATAATTTGTTAGAAAATTGCACGGATACTCATAAAAATAAAGTATATCACTAAATCGTAAAAACAAGAAAGAAATTATAATAAAGGTACTTGCATACATACAAACAAACATGCATTCAAATAAAAACACAAATTTATGCTTTCGTTGCCTCCGTGCATTTGCATATATACTTATGTATGTATGCATGCATGTATGTATGTATGTAAGTAAGTTTAATTCTTGCTGCGGCTACTTACCTGGATCCGCTTTAATTAAAATGGTGCGTCGATCTGGCTCTTGATTGATTTTATTTTTAGCGCGACACTCATAACGCCCCGTATCGGAAATGTTAAACGAACGTATGATCAGTTCAGAACGCTTTCTAAGTATTTAAAAAGTGAGAGTAAATAAATGATTCGAATGTGTAAAAAAAATAGATAATGCAATAAAAATATACAGAGTACATCTGTACATATAAAAAAAAATAGGAAAAGCGTAATGCTTGCAAATAGATTAGTCTAATTTTTCAACTCACTTGAAATGCCGAAATTTGTACAATTTACGATTACGATTAATCGATTTACCATCCTTGAACCATGTGACCTTGGGTGGTGGCCGTCCTTGTACTTTACAAACAATATGCAGCTCTTTACCGATTTCCATTGTCCGATTTGTGGTTATAGTTCGTATGGATGCGAGCTGTGCTGTAAAGAATTTAGAGCAAATATATTTTTTGTAATTATTAATGAGGCAACTTGTGAAAGTTTTGGGGCTTAAGAGAGAAAGTTTATAAATCTTTAACTAATACGAGTATTTACATATATCTGATACAAAAAGGCACTGATGCAAAATAAGTTACTCATGTAGAGAAGAGTACATCGAGCGCTTATATGTAGTCAACATAACCTATTTGCAATTTTCACAAAAATTAGATTCAAATATAAAAATCCACCTAAGACTAAAGGGTCGTCGATGATGTTAATGCTGACCTTGTATGTCGCTCGTAAGAAGAATGTGCTATCGATTTGGAAAGTTAAAATTTACATTAGTGAAGGCAGTCAATTGAATATAAGCTCTCGATATGTATGTATATAATGGATTATAAAAATGAATAAACTGTATTGAAGTTCGTCATCGTTGTTCAAATTTTTTATCTTCGATATTGTTATCGAATTTTAAGAAGATAGACTAGATTGCCTTAAATATATACATTGTTATCGATACTTCTTTATCGTCGATATACATAGTTATCTGAATATCGAAAAAATAGGATCGAATGAATTGAAATTGAAAAGTCGTCAGTGTTATCGTTATCGATACTTTTTATAGTCGATATAGTTATCAAACATCGGAAATTTCACTGAATATACCAAAGAAAATAGAATACAAAGTAATTTACTTAGCCCTTGCAGATTTCGGGGCCTGTTCCAGGAAGCTTTTCAACTACATATATCGATTTTTTTTAATTGTTTATTGATCATCTTATGTGCTGTTTCACAACCAGTTTACCGGCAGCCAGATTACCGGCTTAAAGCGTTTGTACAGTTATTAGTTCATTCACACAAGCCGGTGTCTGGTTTCATTTATTTTGTGCCGGTTAACCGGAAATAGGAGCTAGTAAGACCGCACTAAATCGATACTTATTAGGAAGTCAAAAAGATTTCCAACCTTTTTATATTCAGCATTATTTGGTATGAATAATATCAGTGAGCATATCGATGATGATATCGTTAAATAAATTGATAATTATATCGATACAGAAGCAAACTCTATTACTATTTATACAAAAATCACGAATTATTTCTATTGGAATTTGTTATGTTAAAATTATCTCACACCACTTCGTCAAGTTATGTTATAACCTCAATGCAAATGCAATAAATGACTCATGCAGAGAATCTTTATAAAATGACTAACAGTCATCAGGTTTGATACACAGATGGACCTCAACTTGAAAATGGTAAAACTGGAGCCGTACTTCAAAAAATCGATGCCAATGGGTAGCTACCCTACCATCTTTCAAGCGGAGATTCATGCAATATAAATTTGTGAAAGAGAATGTCTTACAAGGGGCACATCATAGAAATATATCTGCATTATGTCGGACAGTCAGGCAGCCCTACTGGCCCTGAAGTCCCACAAAATAAGTTCTCAGCTAGTATATCGAGCCCTAACCGCCAGAATAACGTAAGCGACATCTCTTTAAAAATTTTATTTTTGATGCAGAAATACATCTAGATGAACTAGAAACATTTCTGCATCAAAAAGAAAATTTTTGAAAAAAGTGTCGCTTACGTTATTTTGGCGGTTAGGGCTCGATATGATTACCTCAATGTCGAGCCCTAACCGCCAAAATAACGTAAGCGACACTTTTTTCAAAAAATTTTCTTTTTGATGCAGAAATGTTTCTACATAGTTCATCTACATAGATGTATTTCTGCATCAAAAATAAAATTTTGAAAAAAATGTCGCTTACGTTATTCTGGCGGTTAGGGCTCGATGTCCTAAATGCTCTTGGAGCCAAGAATACAGTTTTATTAGAATGAATACTGGGGCATGGGGGACATGATGGCAATGAGGAGGCTGACTGCCTAGCGAAACAGGGAGCTACCGCAGTATTTTAAGGGCCGCAACCCTCTTATGGGTTCACCAAAGCACACATAAAGGCGACCATAAATAACTGTGTAGAAAAAATGTTCAACAGGCACTGGATGGAATGCCCAGGGCAGAGACAACCCAAAAGATTTGTACGCCCTACAAAAGAAGCTTCAAAGAAACTTTTCAATTCAGGCAGAGAGGACTTCAAAACTCTCACTGGGTACTGCACGGGACACTGCTCCCATTGCTATCACCTCAGTAAAGTCAATCTCTTAGAAGCAAATGTCTGTCGCTTTTGTGAGCTGGACGAAGAAACGCTAGAGCACATTCGCTCTCGCCAGGCACAGACTACCTCACTTGGGTGGTGCTACACTTAATCCATTTGAAAATTGGAACAAAACGTCCTTGGAAGTGTTAGGCTACATTAAAAGCCTTCCCATATAGGGTGGATCGCCACGTACAATAGGTCACTTAAGAAGTCGCTGTGCATATGGCTAATAACAACAATAATAAAAAACAGTCATCCTAATGAAATTCAATGCTAAGCGAAGGATGCATGAAAAACAACTTAGACATCAAATTAATATTTATAAAGTTTCAGTTTAAGTTGAGATTATGTAAAAAATCTAACAAAATAGCGTGAAACGGGCACCGCGACTGCAATGCAGAGCTAAATAAAAAACCTTGATTTATCTCCTGGGTCAATACATTTTTTTTTGAGTGCCTAATAGCGGAAGGTATAACACTTACGCTCCATCCCAATGAAAAGCAGTGGATCGTCACTAACTGAAATACAGTTTTACATTTAACAAAATTCAATCAGAGAACTCGAAAATCTTAAATTTCGAATTTCTCAATAATAAATTTATAATTACAACACTTTAAAACGCGTCCATCTTCCACTAATACAGTAGATTCCTTCAGTGGTAAGCCTCCATGCTAAAGTTTTCAAACATAAATTTTATCTAAAGTAGCTGACCACGCTGCTAGACGAAACTAAGACACATAATTCATAATTAAATGAGACTTCGCTGGCGACTACATTCTCCCAACTCATTGCTCATAATCAGTGCGAGCAAACACCACACCCACTTACGAAAATCGACGCTGACAATGCGCCAATTGGCAGCAAAATTTTAGTAAAAGAAATAAAAAATATTTTTTTTTTGGTTTCTTTTGTTTTTAAATTGTATATTTTAAATATAGCTAAAGAAACAGAAAAGTGGCGTGGCAGCAAGTCGAAAAATCTAAAAACACCTCGCATATACGAGTGCATAAATATTTCTAAATATATTAGAATTAAACAACTCTCATGTGCACATTTGTATGTGTATATTTGTGTACAGCTTGTTTAGTATGAAAAGCATGCTGATTTTCAAAACAACAACAACAACAAAAACAACATTAAATAGCATTAAAAATATAACAAGCGTGATTCATGCACGAATTGTTACGCTCACACAGCAGATTTGTTTTTATTTTAGTTTTTCGTATGCAATACGACATGGCGTATGAGCAACATCAGGAAACGTGTTTCAACTGAAAGTTATAAAAAATGCATATCAGTGAGAACATTGCAAAATTAACGATAGTTTAAACATTCTTTTGATTGATTGCTTATTTTTACTATAGAAAAATTTATTTAAATTCAATTAATCTAGAATAGATTGCGAAAGAGTTTGAAGTGAAAAATAAAACTAAAATTTTCAATACTCGTTTTTATTAACCGCTCTTGTAGACGTATTTATGCTAGTATTATAACCGTTAGCAACTTTTTTTCATATAACCTAGGATAGGTTCGGCTAGCATGAAAGGAGATAACAGCCGGCCTCTCATCAGAAACAATATCGCTCAATGCAAATGTCTTTAGTGACGCCTACAAGTTACTACACTTCTGCTTAAAAACCGAATCATTAAACTGTCAAACCACTGTACATTAATTTTAACTCTCTATCTTCTTGGGTTACTTCACTACACCGTTGGTATCGTTTCTATCAAATTGGTTCTTTTATCGGAAAGTGGTTATAATTGCAGCAGATGAGGTTAGGTTGGAAGGTTAATAGTGGCCTTAGTGACCGCCGAGCCTAATTTATAAACCCTGAGAATTGTTTAAAAGCATTCGTATTACTTTGATGGACCGTTTTATATAGTCAATTCCAGAATCTAAATCGGATACTGCTAATGGCTTAGCACACGTACACCAAGTGCCGATTCTTCTACTAATCCGCATTCCTGCATATCTTTATCCTAACAAAACCATGTTGACTCGAGATACGAATAGGCAGCGCTCCGTCAGCACTCTTTGATAGACTTCTCGTCATTGTCTTTTGAGAGAACAACTTAAGTCAAAGTCGGAGTTATGAAGCAGCACTAGCCGTTGGCTGGAAAGTCAATTTTGCTAGCAATCATTCCCACAAAAAATTGACCAGCGATGATCACCTAACCAGCCTAAATCAGAGGCATTCCAGGAGAAGAAAAGCTCGGATCTTTTATTATTCAGCCAAGGCCAGATGTGTCTGCCTAAAACAAAAACTTCTAAAATAACGTAAGTTTTTCTTTCACATGCCCACAGATATGAAGCATAAATTTTGCAGTCCTACGTATTTTTATCTTCTTCTACACCCTATATTCTTGATGGTATTGTGCAGCCGTTCAATTGCTTTAAAGGGGATTGGCACCTCCACCAAGTGTGACTCGTCAAGATAGACATCATCGTAACAAAACCCGCGAAGTATGTTCTGCCTTTTCCAAGTTGGACAAGGAAGCAAAGCGAATGGGTCTAGTGATAAACGAGGATAAGAAGAAGTATCTCCTGTTATCAAAAAACTCGCGTGTAGCACCGTACACGTGACAGAAGTGAAACTTCTTAAAAATTCTTAAAAAAAAATTTGCATAAATATAATTATTATTATTATTTTGCAGTTTTTTATTTTGCTTTTATTTGAGCACAACTTAACAATAAAGAAATTTTTATTGGACCAATTCCACGCAATGTAAACAAACACTGTGTTAGCGCAATGTATCAAAGCATGGAAAATTGCGACGTTACCCAGCACTAGTATTTAGTAAAGATCATAGAATAAAATATTGCGCCATCTTGCGGGTGATGTCATCTCAATAGCAACAAACAAAATTGGTTTTAAGCGAACGATATTCATATACCCACATCGATACATATATTACTTTTCATATCAATTCAAGTCAAAAGTTATCAACACAAATTCTATGAGACTGAGAAATATTATTTTCTACTTTTTAGTCCATTAACAAAAGCGTCGTACTTATATTAAAAAGCTTTTTATTTTATTTACTTTCTACTTTTTAGTCTTGTCTGTATAAAATGTTGCTATATATATTAAAATGATTGAAAACTATTCTGTATCTTTGGAACGAATAGTACGGAACTAAAAATTTGTTTCACTAGTTCGCGGTTTCCCTGCAGGGTACATACACACATATGAACATAAAATTTTCTTCCTCACTGCAATACACAATCGCACTCACAGTAATGCTAGAGACACACATCGCAGTATAATATCAATACCACGATCTATACCACACGTGTGTCACCCCCATACTACGATTCATTGTAGTTGCTGCTAAGCAGCGGCAAACAACAATATTGAAATTATAATTTATATACCACATGTGTGTCCCAGGCATAATTGACAGTTTAAAAGCAATTAATAAGTGGAGTTCAATGTATGGAAATCGTGCTGAACTTCACAGTTGTAAAGCCACTGAGTTGGAAAGTTTAGAAGTTGAAAAGCACTGGTCCAAAGTTCACCAAATAAGCCGCCAAAATTAGCTGACGAAGTTGATGTCTACACTTTTTTTTTAACGAAGCGTTGTAAAAAAGATTGCGCCATCGTGCGGGTGATAGCAACAGGATAGCTGCTTAACACACGCACAAACACACGTTCTTACTAATGTGACATTTCAATTCAAAAATTTCACTCTCCATTTTTGCAATACCGCCGCCTAAGAAGTTTCACTTCAAAAATCAGTCTGCGCATTTGTGCCTTGGCACTCACGACACTGTTGGCAATTATAACTTCGAGAAAGTAAATAATTTCTTTTACTTGAGAACTAGCATTAACACCAATAATAATATCAGCATCGGAATCCAACGCAGAATAACTCTTGCCAACAAGTGCTACTTTGGACTGAGTAGGCAGTTCAGAAGTAAAGTCCTCTCTCGACATACGAAAACCACGCTCACTCATCATGCCCGTGCTCGTATATGGCGCAGAAGCATGGACAATGGCAACATCCGATGAGGGGAGGCTCTCGGAGTATTCGAGAGAAAGATTTTGCGGAAGCCTTTACGCGGTGGCGACGGCGAATACCGCTGACGATGGAATAATGAGTTGTATGAGCTTTACAACGATATAGACATAGTGCGGTGAATTAAAATAGAGCGACTACACTGGCTTGGCCATGTCGTTCGAATGGAAACCGACGTTCCAGCTCTGAAAGTATTCAACTCGGAAACCGCGTATGGTGGCGGAGGCAGAGAGAGGCCCCTACTGTGATGGAAAGACCAAGTGAAGAAGGACTTGACTTCACTTTGGCATTTCCAATTGGCGTCAGTCGGCGCAGAAGAGAATCAAATGGCGTGCTTTGTTGTACTCGCCAAAAGGGAATAAGAAGAAGCCTAACGCTTTTGAAAAAATAAAACTAAAAAAATTAATTAAAAGTTGGCTAAAATACTCTGATTGATCGCGCGCAACTACCATTCGCTTTTGAGGCTACAGCGACAACAACAAGTTTTCTCTGCATATCCCCCTAAGTGAAGACTGCTTTCTCTTTGGATTCCATTAGGAAACGATAACGCTGCTGTAGACGGCATTCATCCTAAACCTAACTAATGACTTATGAGTACTAAGAAAAATGTTTTAAATATTTTTAGCAAATATTTTTGAATGGCATTGTTAATTACATTAAAAATAAATCACGTGCTACCTACATATATATAAATACTCTAAATACTCGTAGTATATCGTATGTATATCAAAAATAAATTAGTTTTAAAGCTGCCAAATAGATCTTTATTTTTGAACAAATTAGATTGATTTCGTTTACTGATTTGCACTTTTGAATTTACTTAGCTATTTTAAGCCATATCTTTTTTTACAGATCGAACGACCTTCCTCTCAAGTACGTGTCTTGCATTTTTTTGTTTTTGTTTTTTTGTTTTTTTTGCTCAAATCGTTGGTACGTTTTATTTCGGTTAATGTGTCACATTCCTCGACTTCGATTCATTGATGATTCATAGCGAATTGCATAACTGCGTAAAGTGTAAGGCGATCGAGTGCCAAGCATAAATATGTATATGTAAGGCGAAAGATACGTGTAACACTGTCGGCTGACTTAATATCACATGATGATATGCTTGTATGTACTTACATACATATGCATAAATACATATATGTATGTACGTATGTACGATCCCTGCAAAGAATTGTGCGACTAATCTCTAAAGAGAGTATTCCCGGATTAGTCTCAATCGGGTACAATTGGGCATCAATTAGTCACAAGTAGTCTCAAACGGGCATTATTGTAGATCAATTAGTCTCGACTCATCCCTTACGGGTAT